>CABHPP010137904.1:33350-78228 GCA_902168425.1 Peromyscus attwateri
CTCTCTCTCTCTCTCTCTCTCTCTCTCTCTCTCTCTCTCTCTCTCTCTCTCTCTCCAGTGATTGAAGACACCCTGCTGAGTCCACAGCACACTGACTCACTTAAAAGTAGAAAAGGAAGAGTTGGGGGGCAGAGCAAAAACTGGACTTGATGGGTTTAAGAAAAATGAGAGCACAAAGTTAGGTGTACAGGGAAGGGAAGCAGCTCTGAAGGAGCTGAAGAGGAGGGAATGAATATGATCAAAACACATTGTATGGAATTCTCAAAGAATTGATTTTTTAATTAAGATTTCTGAGAGAATTGAGAGTGAGATGCCATCAGCCTTGTCCAAGTATGGTAAAGGCAGCTCCCACAGCCTGCAGGACTTGCTGAGATGCCTCTTCTAGACTCCTCCAGCTCTGCCAAGGGGAGCTAAATGCTCAATCCAGAAGTTCTGCTCAACCTCACTTTCAACTGCACTTTTCATGTACAGAGATGTATGTCTATTACGTGGCTAGAGCTTGAAGTTGCCCTTTGGCATTGTTAAACGCTTACAACCCTATGACACAAATGTTTACTAAGCACACAGCATTGACAAGGCATTGACCTGCCAGGAATGACATGATTTAAACTGTTTCCTAGACCCAAGTATTGTTTGCAAAACGCTTTAGAGACTTCCTTATAAATGGAAGCTAGAAGACCAGGCTAAGCCTTTGTTTATGGCGTCTAAAATCTCAGCAAATATGCAGGCCTGTGAACTATGAATTAGCAAGGTTTCATTATTATTCCACGAGAAAACTCAAGGTATGTGGCCCTGCAGACAACCTAAGCAAGTCATGAGAACCATAGGATTAAGGGGTCTCTCAGTATTTACAGGGGTCTATGTGGAGAAAGGTCAAGGCCTTGAAGAAGTCCATTCCCTAAAGGAAAAAGGCACAGAGAACATCACTGCTTTCCTGTCAAAGTCTGGTAGGTGTTTTGCATTTCATCCCTTGGAGAAGGAGCAGTTACCTCCATTGCATAAGATGTGGCAGTGTGCTATTTGGCCTTTGAAGCAGAGAGAGAAACATGACTCCCATGCGAGTTTATCTTCAGCATCCCTTCTTACCCCTGCTCACCACCCTCTGCATCTCTTGGATGCAGTCTTGGAGCTGCCAAGACTCTTGTTTTATTTGATGCCTTACAACCCCATCTTTTTCCTTGTCCTCCCCTTCTCCATACTGCATTTTGGGCAAGTTTTCTTTTTAAATAAATTCATAATGCACAGAAAGAAGCCCCAAAGTTCAGAAGCACCAGGTTTCAGTAGTTGGGACACCATATGGGGTCCAAGCATCAATATTTTTGAAGCTTCCCAAATCTTTTGATGCACAGCTAAGGCTGAGAATTATTAACTAGCTTTTCACAGATGGTGGTGGCTCCCAGCTAGAATGCCTGCTGGAAAGACAGCGGCTAACCTCCTGCTCTTCATTTTCTATAAGCTTCCTGTGAAACTTACCATGAGGAGTAACAGTCCCAGTTTGAGAGTCTGGGCTCCACTGTAGGCCAATGAGAAAACAGCCTGATGTGTTTGTGAGTTTTCTGAGTGTTCTCAAACACATACTCCACTTACCCAGAAACAGCTCCTACTTCAGACGATGCTTGTTTTTCTTTCTGCCAATAATTAGCAGTCCAAGCTGAGTCAAGCGCAAGATCCCCTATTGCAAGGGCCTTCAATGTATAGCTCTAGAATGATTTCACAGTCTAGACATTTGATCAGGAAAGAACCATCGACTGAACTAGACATTTTGTTCCTTGGGTAGGGAAGGTTCATTTTTTTAGAGAAAACTACCTAATATGCAAAATAATATAGTTAAATATTTTGGATAGAAATAACCAAAATATCCCCTACAAGAAGCCCAAATACCTATTTGAGGAGAGAAAATTTATACCGTGTATAAATTTGCTGATACTGTGCCTCATCATTCAAAGTCAATCCAGACACAAGAAATATCCAATCATTTCTAGGGAGCACTTGTTTTCTTCTAAAGATCAGGCTTCCTTCCATTCCTTTGAATAATGTTGACTTTGGAAAGAAACTATCACCTTCACTTGCAGAGGGAGGCTCTCCACCAGGCTTCACAAACATGGCTGTCCATTTAAATAGTCTGGGCTCTTCTTCTGATATTGGGATGGGCTCAAGGGAATCTGGATTAATGAAAACTTCCTTAGATAATAATGAACTATTTGGTAAACAGAATTGGTGTACGTAGAAGAGTTGATAAAAAGTAGTAAGGTAAAGCCACGTCTCATATTTTGAAAGAGGATGAAGTAAAAATGGATCTCAATCTAAAAACAAAAAATAATACTATAAATTACCAAGAAAGTGTGTGAGGGGCCCAGAACACCCAACCCAATACCAGCTGGCCAAAGGTAGGATAGGTCACATATTAACTTAGTCAACTTTCCCTCTTTCCCTTGAAAGTATTTGCAAGTAGACATCTTGCTTTGCCTTAGAGGGATGAAACTTCTTCAGGTGCGCGCGCGCACACACACACACACACACACACACACACACACCTCTGCCCTACAGCCTGTACTGGTTTAGTAAAAGTTCATGGCTAAAGAACACTTCAACCCTTCCTCTACCAATGGCCTTAAAACCAAATTATGAGAGAATTCAAATTTTTGTTATTTCAGAATAAATCCCTACAACCCATAGAAGAAAAATTATTTCAGCAATTATAAAACTATATAAGAAAATAAATGAGAGGATAGATGATAAAGTAGGAAAACTACTAAAATATAGAAAACTGAATGTGGTGGCATAAACTTATAATCTAAGCATTTTGGAGATAAAGGCAAGATAATTGGGAATTCAGCTACATAGCAAGTTTGAGGGCAGCCTGTCTCAAAAGAAAACTCTAAATTAATTTTTCATGTTAAGTCTTACAACAAATCAAGATGAAAATATTCAACAACCAAATAGAGAAAATGAGAAAAATATTTAGAATAGGTAACTCTCAAGAATAGCAAATAGCCTATAGACTAGTAAAAAGATATATTTTCATCACAAAAAAATAGTAAAGATGACAGAAATGTAAAAATAAACAATTGTTCAAGTCTCATTCTGACAACCCACTGTTATTGAACATTGTATGGGGACAGGTAGAAAATAGTTAAATGACTCTAGGGGACAGCTTCATAACAGCTATGGAATTTACAAATGGTCATACCATTCAAGAGAGTGTCCTCTCTTCTGCAGGTCTACTGCCACACAGATGACAACATTCTTGTACAACTTATCCATGCCCCAGCTTTTAAGAATCTATATTTTATGAATTTGCTGAGAATTTCATACATGGATACAATGTAGTTTGATAATACTCATTCCCACTTCTCTCCTCAACTCCTTCCAGTTCCACCTCTGGTGGTTCAAATGAATTGTCTCCTGTAAGTCTTAGCATTTGAATACTTTATCTCCAGTCATTAGCTGTTTGGGAAAGATTAGGAGGTATGGTCTTACTGGATGAAGTACATCACTGAGAGTTTCAAAAAACTCAACATCCCAAGTTAACTCTCTGTGTTTGCTTCTCATAATTCCAAATGTGTATTTGCAGCCACTGTTCTAGACACCTGTTGCCTGCAACCTCTGGCCATCCTAGCCTATTATCCAATTTGAACTGTAAAGCCTTAATAAAAATTTCCCCCAAAAACTGCCTAGTCATGTTGTCTTATCACAGCAATAGAAAAGTAGCTGAGACAACCCCATCCCTAAGTGCCCATGCCCAACTTCATGATATATATATATATATATATATATATATATATATATATATATATATAATTTATTTTTCTCTCATACATTACAACCTGACCAGTTTCCCCTCCGTCTACTCCTACCAGTACCTCCCCACCACCTCCCCTGTCACCCACATCTACTCCTACTCTATCTATTTCCCTTCAGAAAAGAGCAGACCTCCCAGGGATATCAACCTAACATGATAAAGCAAGTTACAATAAGACTATCACAAATCCTCCTATCAAGGCTGGATGAGGAAACCGAGTAGGAGGAAAAGTGTTCTAAGGGCAGACGAAAGCATCAGAGACACCCCCACTCCCAGTGTTAGGAGTCCCACAAAAACACCAAGGTACACAACCATAAAGTATATGCAGATGTCCTAGCTCAGACCCATGCAGGTTCTATGGTTGTCTTTTCAGTCTCTGTGAGCCCCTACAAGCCCTGCTTAGTTGATCCTGTGGGTCATGTTCTCATGGTACCCTCTACCTCTCTGGCTCCTACAGTTCTTCCCCACTCTGAGCTCTGCCTAATGTTTGACTATGGGTCTCTGCTCCCCTCAGTTGCTGGATGAAGCCTCTCTAATGACAACTGAGCGAGGTACCAGTCTATGAATATAACAGAATATTGTTAGGAATCATTTCATTGACTTTTTTTCCAATTATATTTGGTTCTAGCCTAGGTCTCTAAGATATCCAGCCAGGATGGTTCCTGGCCATCCAGGCAGTGTCAGGTATGGGCCTCAAGTTGGACCAGGCAACGCACATGTTCTGCACCACCATTATCCCAGCACATCTTGCAGGCATGACAAATGGTCATTAGAAGGTTTTGTGGTTGGGTTAATGTCCTAGTCTTACCATTTAATTTTTGCCTGATTATAGGAGATAGCCAGTTCAGGCTCTGTATCCCCCACCTTACTAGGAGTCTCCACCAGGGTCACCCTCATATATTCCAGGGGGTTTCCACCGCACTAGATTTTTATTTACATCACCCCTGAAATGCCTGCCCCCAATTCCAGTCATGTTTCCCAACACTCTCTCCCTCCATGGTTCCCCACATGATCCCTCCTATTCCTATCCCCACTTGCCCCCAGTTCACCCAAAAAATACTGAAGCTAACAGACTTTATGAACCAAATGGACCTAACAGATGTCTACAAAACATTTCACACAAACACAAAAGAATGTATCTTCTCAGAACTTCAGGGAACATTCTCCAAAATTGATCATATACTCAATCGCAAAGCAAATCTCAACAGACACAAGAAAATTAAATTAACCCTCTATATCCTATCAGACCACCACAGAGTAAAGCTGGATTTCAACAACAGAAACAACAGAAAGCCTACACACTCATGGAAACTGAACAACTCTGTACTGAATGATTACTCAATCAAGACAAAAATACAGAAAGAAATTAAAGACTTCCTAAAATTCAATGAAAATGAATGCACAACATAGCCAAACTTATGGGACACAATGACAGCAGTGCTAAGGGGGAAGTTCATAACACTAAAGACCTACATAAAGAAATTGGAGAAGACAAAATGGTTTACTGTATAACTCACTGTATCATACTACAGATTACATGATGAGATATTACCTTTTGTTCTTTTTTTTTTTTTTTGGTTTTTTTTCGAGACAGGGTTTCTTTGTGTAGCTTTGCGCCTTTCCTGGAACTCCCTTTGGAGACCAGGCTGGCCTTGAACTCACAGAGATCCGCCTGCCTCTGCCTCCCGAGTGCTGGGATTAAAGGCGTGCGCCACCACCGCCAGGCCCCCTTTTGTTCTTTTTTTCTCTTAAATTTTGTAAACATTTGTGGAGGAGTCCAAGGGCAGAAAGTGGATATGAAGGGACAGGGAAATGAATATGATTGAGATGCATGTTGTGAAAGACACAAAGAATAAATAAAAAGAAAGTTAAAAAAAAAAGAAAAAAAAATTGGAGAGATCTCATACTAGCAACTTAACAGCACACCTGAAAGCTCGAGAACAAAAATTAGCAAACACACCCAAGAGAAGTAGATGGCAGGAAATAAACTGAGGGCTGAAATCAATAAAATAGAAACAAAGAGAACAATAAAAAGAATCAATGAAACAAAGAATTGGTTTTTTGAGAAAATCAACAAGATAGACAAACACTCATCCAAACTAACTGAAGGTCAGAGAGAGAATTTTCAAATTAACAAAATCAGAAACAAAAAGGTGGGCATAACAACAGACACCAAGGAAATCCAAAGAATCATTAGGTCAAAATTTAAAAACCTATACTCCACAAAATTAGAAAATCTAAAAGAAATAGATAATTTTCTCAATAGATATCACTTACCAAAGTTAGATCAAAATCAGATAAACAATTTAAACAGGCCTATAACCACTAAGGAAATAGGGGCAGTCATTAAAAGTCACCCCACCCAATAATAATAATAATAATAATAATAATAATAATAATCAGCTCAGGGCCAGACTGTTTTAGAGCAGAATTCTACCAGACATTCAAAGAAGAGTTAATTCTAATAATATTCAAATTATTCTCCAAAATAGAAACAGAAGGAACATTTCCAAATTAATTTTATGAGGCCACAGTCACCCTGATATCCAAACCACAGAGATTCAACAAAGAAAGAGAATTACAAACCAATTTCCCTCATGAACATTGATGCAAAACTGTTCCATAAATTACGAGCAAACTGAATCCAAGACCACATCTAAGAGATCATCTACCATGATCAAGTAGGCTTCATCCCAGAGATACAGGGATAGTTCATCATATGATGTCTGTCAATGTAATCAGTCATATAAACAAACTGAAAAAAACACATGATCTTATCATTCAATGCTGAGAAAGCCTTTGACATAATCCAACACTCCTTCATGAAAAAAGTCTTGGAGAGATTAGACATGCAAGAGACCTACCCAAACATAATGAAGGCAGTTACAGCAAGACAATAAACAGCATCAAATTAAATGGAGAGAAACTCAATGCAATTCTATTAAAATCCAAGACAAGGCTGTCTACTCTCTCAGTATCTATTGAATATAATACTGGAAGTTCTAGCTAGTGCAATAAGACAACTAAAGGAGATCAAAGGGATGCAAATTGGAAAGCAGGAAGTCAGAATATCTCTACTAAAAAATGATATGATCGTATACATAAACCGTGCCAAAAATCTACCAGGGAACTCCTACAGTTGATAAACACATTCAATGAAGTGGCTGGATTCCAGATTAACTAAAAAAATCAGTAGTCCTCTTATATACAAATGACTAACAAACTGAGAAAGAAATCAGGGAAACAACACCCTTCACAATAGCAACAAATAATATAAAATATCTCAGCATAATTCTAATTGAGCAAGTGAAAGACATGTATGACAATAACTTCAATCTTTGAAGAAAGAAATTGAAGAAGATATCAGAAGATGAAAAGATTTTCCATGTCATGGATCAGTAGGATTAACATAATGAAGATGGCCATCTTATCAAAAGCAATCTACAGATTCAACACAATCCCAATCAAATTTCCAACACAGTTCTTTGAAAGTTCCTTGAAAGAACAATATTCATCTGCATATAGAAAAACTAAAAACCCAGGATAACTAAAGCAATTCTGTAATATAAAAGAAATTCTGGAGGTATCAGCATCCCTGATTTAAGCTCTATTATAGAGCTATAATAATAAAAAATCACAGGGTATTGGCATAAAACCAGACACACTGATCAATGGAATAGAATTGAAGACCCACACATAAATCCACACACCTATGGACATCTGATTTTTTTTATAAAGAACCTGAAAATATATAATGGAAAAAAGAAAACTTCTTCAACAAATGGTGCTGGTCTAACTGGATGCCTACATCTAGAAGAATGCAAATAGATCCATATCTATCACCCTGCACAAAACTCAAGTCCAAGAAGACCAAAGAACTTAGCATAAAACTGGATACACTGAACCTAATAGAAGAGAAAGTGGGAAATGGCCTTGAACACATTGACAATGGAGGCAATTTCCTGAACAGAACACTGAGAGTGCAGGCACTAAGACAACTGATAAACTGGACCTCATGAAACTGAAAAGCTTCTGTAAGGCAAAGGACACTTTCCATAGGTAAAAATGGCAGTCTATAGAATGGTATAAGATTTTCACTAACTCCAAATCACAGAAGGCTAATAACCAAAATATATAAAGAACTCAAGAAACTAGACATAAACAAACCAAATAACCCAATTAAAAAATGGAGCACACATCTAAACAGAGGATTCTCAACAGAGGAATCTCAAATGGCTGAGAAATACGAAGAAAAGTTTAACATCCTTAGCCATCGGGGAAATGCAAATCAAAACTACTCTGAGATTCCATCTTACACCTGTAAGAATGGCTAAGATCAAAAGCACAAGTGATAGCTCATGCTGGCAAGGACTTGGAGCAAAGGGAACACTCCTGCATTGCTAGTGGGAACACAAATTGTACAGTCACCTTGGAAATCAACATGGCAGTTTTCAGTTGGGAATCAATATACCTCAATACCAAGCTATACCTTCCTGGGAATATATCCAAAAGAAGTTCCATCTTACCACAAAGATACTTGTTCAACTATGTTCATAGAATCTTTATAATAACCTGAAGCTGGAAACAACCTAGATCTCCCTTAACCAATGAATGGATAAAGAAAATGTGGTATATTTACAAAATGGAGAATTACTTGGATGTTACAAAAAATGACATCATGAAATTGGGAGACAAATGGATGGAACTACAAAAAAAATCATCCTGAGTGAGGTAACCCAGACCCAGGAAGACAAACATGGTATGTACTCACTTATAAGTGGATATGAGCTGTGAAGTATAGGATAATCATGCTACAATCCCCAGACCCAGGGAGGCTAAGTAAGAAGCGGGGCTCAAGGGAGGACACATAGATCTCCCTGGGAAGGGGAAATAGAATAGATTTAGTGAGTGGACTGTGGATAGGTGGGGATGAGAACAGAAGGGATCAGGTGTGGAGGAAGGATAGGAGGAGAGAGTACCAGGAGGGACTACTGGATTGAGGCAATTTGGGGGGTGAGGTAGAAACCTAGTTTAATGGACACTCTCTGGAATCTATGATGATGACCCTAGTGAAGACTCCTAGTAATGAGGGACATGAGCCAGAACTGGCCATCTTCTTTAACTAGGCAAGGCTTCCAGTGGAGGGACTAGGTCACCAACCCAGCCAAAAACCTGCTACCTACAATTTGCCCTGTTTGCAAGATGTGCTGGGGTAAAGGTGATCAAGAACTTGTAGAAGTGGCCAACTAATGACTGGTCCAACTTGAGACCCATGCCAAGAAAGGGAGCCCATACCTGACACTGTCTGGATGGTCAGGAACCAGAGGCTGGATAGCCCAGAGACCTCAGATAGATCAAAATGCTACTGACAAGAGAAAAAGAAAAAGGAAAAGAAAAGAAAAGTCAATGAAATGATTCCTAATGATATTCTGTTATACTCATGGCATGGAGCCTAACATAATCTTCATCAGAGAGGCTTCTTCCAGCAACTGATAGGAGCAGATACAGAGACCCACAGCCAAATATTGGGTGGGGCTCAGAGAATCCTGTGGAATAGGGGAGGGAAGGATTGTAGGAGCTAGAGGGGTCTAAGACACAAGAGCACAGCTCACAGAATCAACCCACTGAGGCTCATAGGGACTTACAGAGACTAAAACAACATAGAACCTGTATGGGTCTGACCTAGGTCCTCTGCATACGTACTATGATTGTGTTGCTTGGTGTTCCTGTGGGACTCCTAACAATGGGAGCAGGGGCTGTCTCTGACTCTTTTGACTACTTTGGGACCCTTTTCCTGTTACTGAGTTGCCTCATCCAGCCTTGGTAAGAGGGTTTGTGCCTAGTCTTATTGTAACTTGTTTTTGCCATGTTTGGTTGATATTCCTGGGAGGCCTGCTCATTTCTGAAGGGAAACAGAAGAGGATTGGATCTGGGGGACAGGAAAGGTGATGGAGAGGGATTAGGAGACATAGAGGGAGGGGAAACTGAAATCAGGATGTAACATATGAGAGAAGAATGAATGAATGAATGCATGAACGAACGAACAAACAAATAAGGAATCAAGTCACAATGATCATGATTGAGCATGTGCCCTTGTGTTATGATGGAGCTTCCTTTGAGTATATGCTCAAGACTGGTATAGCTGGGTCTTGAGTTAGATTAATTTCCAAATTTCTGAAGAACCTCAATATTGATTTCCAAAGTGGTTACACAAGTTTACACTCGCACCAGAAATGGAGAAGTGTTCTCTTTACTCACATGAGGGTTGTTTTAATGCAAATATTTTACACCAATTTATTGCCTATAAAAGAAAAATTTCCACCATATCAGGATCCATTTATTAAGTTTTGGGGTATGTTTTCAGTCTGCCTGTGTGATGAAAATAAGACTTAAAAAAATTACTTGCTTTTGAAAGTGGGCTCTAAATGTCAGTATTTCTGGGTATATATTAGTGTCTGTCAGCATGATTAAAATTCATATGAATCAAATTCATTATTATTTACAAATAGCTTAGAAAACGCAATCATAACAAGTTTAAAAACAAAAACACTGTCAATGCAATGAAGCCCCATTGTTTAAGTCAGTCTGAGCAAGCTTACTTAAACAACTTGTACTAAAGCCAAGGCTTAATGAGGTAGTTATATTTGCTAACGAAAATACATGTGAGCCAGGCAGCGGTGGCGCACGCCTTTAATCCCAGCACTCGGGAGGCAGAGCCAGGCGGATCTCTGTGATTTCGAGGCCAGCCGGGTCTACAGAGCAAGATCCAGGACAGGCACCAAAACTACATGGAGAAACCCTGTCTCGAAAAATTTTAAGAAGGAAGGAAGGAAGGAAGGAAGGAAGGAAGGAAGGAAGGAAGGAAGGAAGGAAGGAAGGAAGGAAGGAAACAGAAAACACATGTGTCCTGAAAAACCTAAAATCTATTATGATTGGGGTATGATGCAGAACAATATAAAATGGTCTGTTGTGCTGGTCAAAATATCTGCACCTGTGAATGAACCAACATAGAAGTACAAATCTTTAATTTTTTAAATTTTTTCTTTCTTTACTGAAAATAGATTCTTCTCTCATAAAATACATCCCACCCACAGTTTCCCCTCCCTCCGCTCCTCCCATTTCCCTTCTCCCTGGATCACTTCCCCTCTCTCTCTCTCTTTAGAAAAGAGCAGGCCTCCAAGGGACAACAACCAAACATGACAAGACAAAATACAGCAAGGCAAGGTAACAGTGCTCCCGCCGAAACTGGATGTGGCAACCCAATGGGAGGAAAAGAGTCCCAGGAGCAGGGAAAAGAGACAAACACATACCTGTTCCCAGTGTGAGGAGTCCCACAAAAACACCAAGCTAAAAGCCACAACATGTACCCATAGGACCTGGTGTTGGTGCACACAATTCTTAATGTGGTTTTGCTGATGATGATGCTTATAGGTCAGTGTTGTTCCAAAAATAAAGACATAAACCTACAAAAGCTTCTATTTCTAAAATCTTAATTCTTTTGTGGGTACAGACCTCACCTCCAGGGTAATCGAGGCAGACAGCAAATGCTGTGCAGTTTCCTTGAAGAAGATTCTTGGGGGCTTTCTCAACTCAGCAAAAATTGCCAATGATTTGTGCATTTGCTTGTCTGTAGACTAATTAAATACATTTTACTTACAGACTTTCACAAAGGAAATGAGACAGAAAGAGAGAACAACATTTATTGGTCTTGACCCAGGACTCTAAGGATAAAGGAATAACAGACCAAGATGTATTCCAGAATTGCCTTCTTCATGGATCATTATAACAAACACCTCACTGAACACTGAATTCAGCAGTGGCTTTTGTGATGTGAACACCTGGCCACTTAGAGACACACAAGGACCACCTGCTAGTGTAGCATGGGACACCAAACACCAGATGGTGACATTTGACTTTTTTTTTCATCAGTCACTTTCACCTCAGCTGTATTTGAGTTGGACATTGGGAGAAAGAGTTCACTCTGGGTTTAGAGAACAGTGTGGTTTCCCTGTATAGCTCACATGTCTGGTATGCCTGGGATGAAGGAATCCTATACTGGGTACCAGTAACCTGTCAGAAGCTTTGCATCTGTAGCAATTAGAAATAATTGGCTTAACCAAGATATACTAAGCCTGCTGAGCTGCCTGTATGGACAATTTAGAGAGGAGAAATGGAAAAAAAATAAACTACAGGAAATAATCTGAATCAAGTGATGAATTTAGGGGTTAGTAGAAATATGAGAAATTATTGTCAGAAGTATATGCCAAACTAGAGAGAGGAGTCAAGGTAGACTTGTTTGGAGTAATGTATCTCAAGCCTGAGATTCACTCCTGGCTATATTGAATTTCAAGGAAAAATATTCTGAAAATTTCTAGACACCCTTAGTACCCATAGAAATTGGGTAAATGCAACATTTTCAATTGTTTATGTTCTAGGAAGTTGAGAGAATGTTCATTAGTATAAATCACGTCCCAGGAATGAACAAAATGTTCTGTTGAACTGGCTGATGCCTAAAGCCCTGAGAAACGGTTCTATAATAAAATGCATTGATCAATTATGAAAACAGTGTTTACTTTAGGTAAGAGAAATTTATGTTTATGCTTCATAGGAAGGAAATAATAAAAATATCATTTAGGGAACCAGAGATCCCCTTTAAAGCTGGGAAACAAATTGTGTAATAACCAAAACCCACAGATGTCAGGAACATAATTTATTCTGCATTATAAACCGATGCCACCTTTACTTTCTGTGGAAAACAAAACCCAGCAAAAGCAACAACAATCACAAGAAAGCAGGTTGCCCTCTTCCCAATCAGCACAGATTAGCAAGTCTTGCTGAGAACAGCAGCCAGATTCCCAATGTGATGTCCTGAATTTTAAAGTTCAGCTAACCTAGTAGGTGGCCCTAAATCTCTAAGTCACACTGTTTGGACTTTGTGGAGCCCCTAGCTCGGGGAAGGGGGTCAATATGAAAAAGAATCAGCCCGAGCCGGAAGAAGCCAAAGGGAAGAGCAGCGAGGAAAATGTTTCAGGTAAAATTTGACAAATGTGGTTCTCAGTGTTGTGTCAAACATGTTTACTGCGCTACACAATTAATAAAGAATAGTCTGAACCAGAGTCCCTAATTATTATTCCACACAGGGCAGAACACCTCTTCATTATCCCTTTTTGAATTGATTGTGTACATCAAACAGTCAAGATATAAATAAAATATGCCTGCATGCATAATACCCTCACATTAAAACTGGAGGCAATTAACCTATGATTTCTCATTAATTAAATTAAAATAACCTTCTAAAAATGTCTAAAATCAAAACAGATTTCTTTTAGTGTAGATTTTCTTCCCAGTGATGTGCAGAGGCTATTTACCAAATTTATCCTGCTCGAAAAATAATAATAATAAAGTGCTGCTTATGGTCACATCCCAGGCTGACTCGTTTTCTTCTGAGATTCCACACTCACTCCCTCAAGTCTGATTACAATGCTGGGAATGTTTAGTTTTCTTTACTAAAAATTGTGTATGTTCAGAATGTTTTTGTTGTATTCCTTCTTTTTTAATTGTGCTCCTGTAAGTAAGATGGCTCCAAATTATTTGGTGAGCTTTTAGAACATTGAGAGAGCAGTCATGTCAATGAGATACTAGAAGAAGATACGCACATCTTATTCACCTCACACCCGGGGCCTGTTTGCCTTCTCATTTACTTCTCTTGCCCTGTTGGGAGTTATTTCAGTGCTGTCTACTAAGAAGTTTTCATTTTTAAATAAGCATAAAAGTGTGTGTCTGTCTTTCTGTCTGTCTGGGTGTTTGTCTGTCTGCGTGTGTGTCCGTGTGTCCATCTGTGTGTGTGCATATCTCTAGGTGTGTGTGTCTGTCTGTCTGTGTCTATGTGTGTCTCTATGTATATGTGTGTGTGTATCTATGCGTGTCCATGTGTGTCTGTGTCTCTGTGTGTATGTCTGTGTGTGTCTCTATATGTGTATGTGTGTGTGTGTCTGTATGTCTGTGTGTGTCTGTATGTCTGTGTGTGTCTCTATGTGTGTTTATGTCTCTGTGCATCTGTGACCGTGTGTGTCTGTCTGTATATATGTCTGTGTCTGTCTGTGTGTGTGTGTCTATGTGTGTGTGTGTGTGTGCGTGTGTGTCTGTGCATGTGTTCATTTCAAGGAAGACAGCCTAATGCTGGAGCTGGAATTTATTTTGTTTTATCTAAATTTCTTTGCGGTTCTCCTGAGGCCTTACCATATTAAGAAACCCCATATTCTGCCCCCTAAGGCCATCTCTTCTTGGTGCATAACTAGGCGTTTGTTTGTTTGGGTTATTTTTACCAAGCATGATGTACTAGTTAGCTCATTCCTCCTTCACTGAGAAGAACATAAATAGTTACTCTTTACCTCTAATGCAGAGAGTTCCTCTCCACATGCTGAAGTATTTGGCATGGACGTTTCAGACAGTAAGTCCTCAATGTCTGATGTGCTGAGTTTTAATCCTGGAGTAAATTCTTTCTCCAGATTCTTCTCTTCCTCTTGACTCACACATGCCTGAGAGTGGAAGAGCTTTCCCAACAACCCCTGGCTAAGAACTTTAGAGACCTCTCTCATTAACTTTTCTTAATCTTTTTATTGATTTCCTCCTAGGATACTATCATGTCTTTCTCCAAAAGATTGGATTGCTTCTTTTTCTTGATTTGTACCACCACAGCCTAATTCAGACACTCATTTTTTTACCCTTATTTCTAAGCTTTTCCTAGTAGCCCTCTAATTCTACTTACATCCTCTACATGATCCCTCCACAATGGGCATTACCACTGTGCCTTGGAAAGAAATCTTCCTACAAGTTTGTGGTCCCCTTGACCCTCTCCTCATAAGCCTGCATCAACTCAGTAGTACACATCATGATCAACAGACCACACACACCATCACCTTTCTCATATCTTCCCACTAGAAGATCACTGAACTTTTCATTCTGGTGGCAGCCAAGATCCTACACCCTTAAAAAAGAACAACCCATGTTCTGTGTGGCAACAGCTAGATCAAGCCTGGTCAAGTCTTGTGGTGAGCACTTGATCCTATGATGTCCATTGAGTTTTAAGGACTCCATTCCTAAGTGTAATAATAGTGACTTATAAGCAGAAGACATCACACTCCCTTCATTATAACTAGAAACAGTGGTGTATTGTGGTATATTAGTCTGGGTTCTGTAGAGTAACATACATTTTATATATGTATGTATATATATATATATATATATATATATATATATATATATATATATATATATATATGAATGACTTACAGGCTGCAGTCCAGCTAATCCAACAATGATGGGCTATGAACAGATAGTCCAAGAATCCAGTAGTTGCTCAGTCCACAAGGCTGGATGTCTTAGCTGGTCTTCTGTATATGCTAAAGTCCCAAAGAAGTAGGCTCTAATGCCAGTAAAGAAATGCATGTGATACTGAGGTGAGGGCAAGCAGAGAAAGAACAAAAGCTTCCTTCTTCTTTGTCCTTATATAGGCTTCCAGCCAAAGGTGTGGCCCAGAATTAAGGTATGTCTTCCTGCCTCAAGAAACAGATCAAAGGCAGATGCCTTCTGTCTTAAAGGTATGGACTAGAAGTGGCTCATCCACTTCAAACCATGCAAAAACTCTCTCACAGGTGTGCCTTCCATTTGTAATTATAGTTCATTCCAGATGTATCAAGTTGACAACCAAGAATAGTGGTCACAACTGATATAAAAATGTGATGCCTAAACATGTGTCAGTATGAACAGTAATGGTTCAAAGGACACGAAAACCTCAGGTGATTAATGTCCTCATTGAGATGCTAACCCTACAGTTCAAGATCTCTTAATAAAGCACAATGGGTAATACAAATTTAATATATTTTAATTTCATCAAAATCATAGAAAGAAATTACTCTGCTTTACAAACTGAATCTGCAAAGTGGAAAGTGTTGTTTTTCAATGACCCAGGTTTGGAAATTCACTGGCACAGAAGACTACAAATCCCTGCAATACCATGAAATTTCATGGCACATTCAGGACAGGGGGGTGAAAACATGGAGGATTTAATATCAGACATGAACCATTTCCAATCTCACAAATGCATCTGAGAAATTCACTAAACAATTGAAACTGTCACATGCATCCTCTGAAGTCCCTGAAGAACTCCATGCCTGACAGGATTCAATGTTATTGCAGAAGCTATTACAGTCAATTCTAGGAATTGCATACCCTGAGTCCTCAAGGCAGTTTTCATAAGAACAGGTCAATGGCTGATGTTAGAGCTTTGTTTTAAAACGGTAAAAGAGAATTGAAGGTATTTTTTTCTTATTACAAAGAACTTCGGATATACTATGTTAAGATATAATAGGCTCTAGTCATACAAAAATACCATTTAAAAAGAGAGCATTTTGTAATGGGCAAGAAATCTTAAAATGATGCTTAATTCAATTTTTACTACAAACTTATAATGGACCACTGAATGCTATGAATGGGAAAATGATGATACATGAGAAAGATACACTGTATTAAAGCAATATAACTGAATTTTATAAATCAAAATAATAACAGTATAACACTATTCATTTATTTCAGTGATACTCAAAATATATTCTGCATATACTTCCTTTACAGCGGCACATCCTTAACCATTGAGCATGGAATTGTGGTTTGAAATTTTAACAGCCACAAAGCTTAATTAATCTCATCTTGCCAAATTATTCTCCTCAAACCCCAAAGACATGGAAGTGTCTCTCTCACCCTTGGTTCCTGCAAGCTCACCAACAGCACATGAGTCGTGGGACTCAGCTCTCCTTTCGTGACTCTTACAACTTCAAAGACTACCTTCTTTCAAATAGCCTACAAGTGGTAAGGAATACCATGCCCACAGTAGAAAAGTTGATCATGCTGTGTGATCTAAATTTTCCTAAGTCTTCCAAATCTATGAACTCAGTTTGGTCCTGCATTTCCCAAAGCTTTGGTCAATCCTAATGTGCATAGACTACAAAGACTTCTCATTATTGTACCAATGCTTTCTCACTGGGATCCATGAAGCTTATCCTCCACTTCCAAGGCTTTGAGGATCTGTCCTATTATTCCCAATCTGTGTCTTCATCATCCCTTCCATTGTGTAACAGGCTTACCAAGAGGACTTATGCAATGCTCTCACAGCATCTAGTGCACTGGAAGCCTTTCAGGAAGTATGCCCCATAGTGAAGCAGTTTGGAGGGTCATTCATTCCACCTTTCATTTTTTCAAATCCCCATAGCTTCTCTACCAAATATTGATTCTCAGAAATTGTGATTCTTTTTGATCATGTCATTCACTCTATACTTTTAACTTAAACTATATTGATAATACTTCAAGCATAGAATTATACTGTTAACTTAAACTTCTACTGATAATACTTCAAGTGTAGAGATAAGGAAAATTACATTCTGTGATATTAAGCAGTATGGCAAAAAAAAAAATTTTCTTGTTTCCAAATTTCATGGCTAGAGATCTAGAAAAAAAATTCTGAGTTCAGATTAATGCCCTTTCCAAATTCACAGTACTGAATCTCTAGGACAGAACAGACTCAGATTAAGCCTCTGATCTCACCCTCTGAACTTTCATGATACAAACCTGGAAATGCCTTAGGACTCTGAAAGACATTTACTAGGCCAGCTTTGCAGAGTCACACAAAAAAAGACACAGTAGCTCACAAGGTTTGAAATGCTTAAAACATGATCTAAGTACTGGGGAGATGGCTCTATGGTAAAAACTATTTGCCATGCAAGTAGCAGGACCTGAGTTCAAATTCCTAGATCCCATAGAAAGCAGCACATGGGAGCATTTCTCTGCAATCTCAGCACTCCTGTGGGAGGACTGAAGAGAAGTGGTGCAGAGACAAAGATAGAAGAAACTCCAGAAATCATGACCAGCTAGACTGATCATGATTTGATGCAACAAGCATCAAAGAGATTCTATTTAGTGGTTCAGAAAGGTGGAAGTTGAGTACGGACTCTCAGGATTATCCTCTCATCCCTACACACGTGCCGTGGTACAGTGCACTCACACACATGAATGTGAACAAATATACATCTATGTCAAACACGCACAAAATGTGATTTCATACATTAATACATTCTAAAAAAGTCTGTTCAGATGAAAGATGGATGGTTGTTCGTGAAAGATAGAAAGCATGTCCTAATCATGACCCAGTGCACAGAATAAACACACTTCTACATATGCCCTTTGAAAACATAAAGCCCTCATGAAAGCTTTGAGGGTTTCTAGTCAACTATCATTTAAAAACAAACTGTATCTTATATAACATTGTGTACAACTTAGTTATCAGAATTTACGTATTTGTTTTCTATGATGTGTTCTCTAGCTCATTCTAAGTTGATGATCTTGTAAGTTATGTTTTATCTGGACTTTCCATATACCTCCTTTCTTTGCTATGCAAAAAAAGTTGGGGTTTTTTTGAGATTATAATATAATTAAAGCATTTCCCCTTCCCTTTCTTCCCTTCAAATCCTCTCTGCTCTCCTTTCAATTCATGGCCTCTTTTTTCACTAATTGTATTACATGCTATGTGTATGTTTATACACATATATATTCCTAAATATAACCTGTTTGGTCCATATATGGTTACCCACATGTCTTTTTTCAGAGCTGACTGTTGGTCACTTGACAACCAATTGGTATGTTCTTCAATGGGGAGGGCCATATCCCTTTCTCCAATCTTGGTTCAGTAACCTATAGTTCCTTGTATAGTGTTAAATCCTCATTGGTTTTTTTCCCATCTCCTTCAGCATTGGTGTCATGCTTGTTTAGCTCCAGTCTGCTAGTGAGATTGTATGAGTGTGGCTTCTAGTGTTAGTGAGAGGAGCAGTCTCATAGCAAATTCCATGATCCTCTGGCTCTTCCAATCTTTCTGGTCCTCTTCCTCAACATTCCCTGAGCCTTATGTGCAGGAGTATTTTGTAGCTATATCCTTTGAGACTGGCTCCACAACTCTGCCTTTTGATCAGTTGTGGTTTTCTGTAGTGGTGTCTGTTGCAAAAAGAATTTTCCTTGATGAGTGGCGAAGACTACACTTCTCTGTGGGTATAAAGAAAAATGGTTAAAGATTGTTGTTAGAGATTATGCTGGTTTAGTAAATTAGTGGTTGTAGATTCCCCTCCAATAACCTTGACTTCACTAGCCCTGGGTAGTTGGCTTGGCTTCCAGTACCAGAGATGGTTTCCCTATTGTTGAGCAGGTCATAAGTCTAATTCGAAAGTTGTTGTTGGCTACTGCCAAGGTGTGTGTGACATTACTATATCTTTAGGGTTACCATGCCATGTTGGTCATTGTTGTGGTTCATAGGCATCATAGATAATTAGTATGCTCTTGGTAGCCTCTCTGGTACCATGAACATGAGTCATCAGCGAGGTGGGTGTCTCTGAGCCCTGTTTCTGAATTCCATGGTGTCTTCAGCAGAGGGAATTACCTTCTACCTCTGTGGACAACTACTGGCGACAACAATAGGCTGCATGTTTTGGGAGTCTCTTAAGCAGCCTTGTCAACAACTCAAAAGAGGGCTCCTGATGTCTTATACTGGGGTTTTTGTTAGATGATCTTCAGCTTTCTAGGAAGTACTATAAGCCCAGATGAGAAAAGCTCATTAAAATTATATATGTATGTTTCTATACAGAATTATGTAAATTAAAGGTTTTATTTTAGGAAAATATTAAGTAGTATAGTTTCTTCTGGATTTTTCAAACATCCTTATTGTTATTTTATCCATCCTCCCCCTTCTTCTGTATTTACTTCCATTCCCCTTCACTAAAGAAACTCCCATTTCCATTTTCCCTATAGATCATTTATATCCTGCTCTCCACCTTTACACCCTATTGTTGCTATGGGAAAGCTAGTTTTTCCTCCACTATAGTTCTGTTACTGCCCATGCACTAGTTTCCTTTAGCTTTTCCTTGCTGTGCATCTAACAATGGCCTGTTTGCTTCACTACATGAGCCACATACATTCTCTAACAACTGTTCGTTTTTATATATTCCTGAGTCATAATTCACTTTTTTGTGAACATCAACTTTTTTGAAAGCAGAAACATCATTATTTATTTTAGAATATCTAATCTGTTTGAGATATTCATTTTTAAAAAATTATTGTGAAAATTGTTAAGTTGTAAAATAACTAAGAATTTTTAGGGAAAAATAATTTTTTAAACCTAGATTTTTATAGAAAATCAATTCTTAAGACTAATAAATAGAAGCAATCCTAATGAGTAGATAGATGCATAGTAATAGAAATCAGTTGATTGGATATTTATAGTTTTAAGAGCAAGGCTTTCTGCCATTATAAAAGGGATGTGCTAGACTATCTTAATTTAGCATAAATAAATATTCATGTGTTTTCTCTTGGTCTGCTTTTTAGTTGAGAAATGGCATCACTGACCTCAGACTTATTATGAAACCCAAGTATGGTGGCTTAAATGAGAAATGTCCCCATAGTCTCATTTATTTGAACACCTGGTCCCCAACTGGTGATCCTGTTTGGGAGCACTATAGAGCCTTTAGAAGATGGATATTTGCTTTGAGGAAGTATGTTATAGGGGTGGGCTTCGAGTTGTTTTGGTCTGGCCTGATTTCCTGTTCTCTCTGCTTCCTGTGTGGGGTAAAAATGTGATCCACTAGCTTCCTGCTCCTGCTGCCATGCTTTTCTGGACTACTGAGATGCCGTTCCCTCTATGATGGACTCAATCATTCTCAGCCACAAGCCAAAAATAAACCCTTTTCTCCTCGATGTGAATTTTTTAAGCATGATGTTTTATCATAGCAACAGAAAAAATAGCTAATATACCAGTGTAACCTCAAATTAAAGATCTCCCTGCCTCAACCTCCCCTGTACTGGGATTACAAAAAATATACCACCATACCTCACTTTCATATCATGAATTTATATTCACCAAGTATCTTCTTAATTAGCTCCTTGTGTTGATTCTTCTTTAGATGGAGAATATAGTGTCTTCAAAAACAAGAGGTTTTCAGTCCAGTGGTCACTATACATTCTATTATAATCATCAAATAATTCACATTTAAACACTGAATACATAAAACAGTTTTGAACAAAGATAAAATAAGCATCATATCTTCAAAGAAAATAAAAGCAGGTGTTTAGAATGAGACCTAGGATTTTGTAAAATATAATTATTATAAGCTAGTTTACTAGAGAAAAGTTTAAAAAGTCTCATCACATAGAAATGAAAATACTTGAGCATATGGAATTGTTAATTGCCCTGATTTGATCATAACAGATAAATATATCAAATTGTAATTCTATATCCCAAAATATATAATTATACTATGTGCCAACTCAAGTTAAAAATAAATGAAAAAAATAAATAAATAGAGAGTTAAATTTTGTCTATGTGAGTTTATAAGCTGTATGACCTTGGGGCAATCAATCTCTCAGAGTATGAGTTTTTTCACCAGCAAATGAGGACACTAATTCAAGAATACTGGAGAATTCTGAGAAACCAGCAATTACACATTCTAATCTGTATGCCGGAAGGGATCATTGTTTCTTCTTTTTGTGATGGCCACTGGAAAAGTCAGTCCTAAGGTTGCTTTGATTATCAACTCATTGGCCATCTCATCTCCTACCAAACTCCGATCTGTCATGCCCACCTTCTGCATCTTCTTCTTTCTCGAGCTGTGCTATCTCAAAGGGAATATCTCATAGTACCTTTAAGCTTTTCCTAAAGTGTCTCACAGGGCCTTCATGACTAATAAACAGTATGAGAAGATTACAGCTTTTAAGCAAATACTAAAGGTGGTGGGCATTACTTCATGTTCCCAACTAACAGTTCTACCTGAAGAAGCACTCATGCACCCAGTGTTTTCTCCTGTCTTTCTCTCAGCTCCCAATCACCAAACTTTAGTTGTTTTTTGTTTGAATATCAGTTCATGCTCTTATTCTCACTCCCAAGGACATTCTTGCTATGCTCAGAGAGCTGTTTCTGCAAAGAATTTGTGGTGAGTGCTTATGTAATGTTTTCTCTTAGCTACATTCCTTAAGTTCTGAGACAAGCAGACATTTAATTAGTGCTGCTTATTACTGTTATGTTTTCAGGTCCCCAAAGTAAAGACCTTGAAAGGCTGTTCTCATTTGAATGTATAAATTATTTTACATTTGTTGAAAACTCAAAGGCGAATTTGTTACTTTATTACCCTCATTTACAAACTATCATTCCAGATGAAACAGGAAAATCCTTTAGATTTTTTTTTTTTAGTACAGAACAATAACTCACTAGCTTCACATTTTTGTCCCCAACAAAAGGACATTTCTCTCTTGTTTTAGTTCCAACAGTCATTGTCTATATTAAATCTGCCCTGCTTTGGATTTGAGAGAACAACCCCTCTGCCCTCCCAGTCTCTGTGTCTCTGTGTGTGCAATACCAATTCTATGGCCAGGGCATAACATTTGTTGTCGATCTAAGAAACAGCATCTTCCCTTCCCAATGCTTTTAAACATTGTCTGTACGAATCAGGCCAAATGAGACATTTATGTCTGCTGACACTTTCTGGGAAACTACCCACCTAAGCTATCTCTACTATAAGCATCTTGCTTTTATCACAGACAGAAATCTTACCTAATGAGAATCAGCACAGCAGGAGACTGAATTAAAGAGAACCAGAATTGGGAGGAGTTCTAGATCTTACAAGGTTTGGTCAAACAATATTTGGAACTAATATTATCTGAATTTTTGTTGTTGTCTCATAATATAATAAACTATTGAGGCAAGCTATATTGGATTTTCTTTCCCTGTAAGAGGAAATTCAGTCTGATAAGCTTACTTCATTCAAGGGAGATTTAATGTTGAAGAAATATATGCAATCGTCCACATAATGTAGATCAAAACATGGGGGCCACAATAAATGAAAGCAATTTAGACAAAGTCACATGTAGACCAACTATGCCAAGGAGAGGAGGAGAAACCCACTTTCTGGACCTTACTAATGACTAATTAATATTTGTGAAATGAATAATGCCTGTGAATTTAAGTAAAGTAATTTGCATAAGAAGAACCCAGTGTCTTGTTTTAAGAGTGAAATTCTGTTATAAGTCTTCATGAAAGGATACTGTGTAAGCTATGGAAGACAGTGATAGCCTTGGCTAGGATATACTAGTGAGACTGGTTTGTTTGTCCCTTACAGTGAAACTCAACAACAACAGCAACAAAAAACACAAAATAATGGCATAAAACAACTTGGTATGAACAATTTTACGAAAGACCAAAAGATTGCAGTGTGAAGTCCCAGCCTGGTTCATGTAAGGCGAACATTCTACTGCTAAAGTACATTCCTGCTTCACAGAAGGCAAACGCTCTACTGCTGAGCTATATTCCAAGGCTCCTTTCTACTTCCTATCTTAAGACTGGTCTCGCTAAGTTGCCCAAACAGGCCTTGAATTTGCCATCCTCCTGCCTCAGTTTCCTAAGGAGTTAGGATTATAGACCTGAACCACCATGCCCAGCTAAAATAGAAGTCAAATCATTTAGCTTTCTGATGGCTAAGAACAAGAAACTTTTCTCCAGATCAGCGACCCTCAAACTTTTTAGAACTAGAAACTTTTATTCAAGTAAAACTGAGGGTGTTTCTGTAGTGTAGTGGTTATCATGATAACCTAACAAGTAAAACTGCATGTGGGGTTGACATAGCTAACGCTCATCTGGATCCTGTAGAACCCACTTGCACTGATCGTTATATTCTTTCCCTTTACTTAGTGTGGCAGGCCCCATAGAACACTAGACCTCTAAAACACCTTTTAAATGGACAAAGAGAAAAATATTATTTCTACCAATCCAGATACATTCCACGTATTGTATTCTTCCACATTTGTATTCCCAGAATTTCAAAGTAAAATTTTCAATTTCAAATGATCTGACACTGAGAAAGGTCAGGCTCAGTAAATCTGTGGTCAAGAAAGTAAAGGATGATGTTTCATCCTCATGTTTCCTTGTTTCTAAGAACATAAGAGAATTTAGTCATGATGAAGCCAAATTTAAGTGGTATCTATCTATATACCCAGACCTACAGAAGGTGCTAGAAGGGAAATTTCAACCTGATGAAGTTAACCACACTCAAGAAAATACAAAGAAAAAATAAACTCAGATCAGCAATTCAAAAGTGATCAGGGAGCCAGTAGGAGTCTGACCTAGGTCCCCTGCAAATGCGTTATGGTTGAATAGTTTGGTGTTATTGTGGGATTCCTAACAGTGGGAGATGGGGCAGTCACTGATTCTTTTGCCTACTTATGGGATCCTTTCCCTCCTACTGAGTTGCCTAGTCCTTCCTTGGAGGGTGGTGTTTTATTTCCTTGGTTTTGCTGTTGAATTGGATTTTTGTTTGTTTTTTTTGGAGGAAGACATAAAATAGGGTGGGTAGGGATAGGTGGGTAGGAAGGGGTGGGTAGGGAGGGGGAGAGGATCTGAAAGTACTTAAGGAAGGAGAAGAATATGCTCAAAATATATTTAAAGTTAAATATTGTTTTTAAAAGTAAAAGATATAATAAAAAGAGACAGAAAAGTCTGGCATACCAAGATGAGGCAGGGCCTAGTCCCTCCCCTCCTGCATCAAGGCTGAGCAAGGGAATGGGCTCTAAAACGCCAGTTCATGCACCTGGTATAAGTCCTGGTCCCACTGCCAGGGGCCCCAGAAACAGATCAAATCTCACAACTGTCACCCACATTCAGACTTTGTTGACTACTCAAGGGAGGCCTTACCCCGTCTGAGGAGTGGATGGGGGGAGGGGGTTGAGATAGGGGAGGTGGCAGGGAGGAGGGGAGGGAGGAGAAACTGGGGATGGTGTGTAAAATAAAAAAAAAATTTAAATAAAAAAAAAGAAACAGAAGAAAAAGAAAAGAAAAAAAATTGAGATTTGACTTCTGTTGGCTACTCAGACTTGTGAATGAGATGTGTAATGACAGAAGTCAAATGAGGCCATCTCCCTCCTGACAGCGCCTTACAGAGACTAGCCCAGTATGTACTGGAAAATGCGTATCGTTGACACAATTTTCTGCATTAAATTAATGTGTACTATTCGGAATAGAAAGACGAATGTTCTCTAGCTCAATGGTATGAGGGTTTCAGTGTCAAGTTATAGACAATTGATTTTGCTGTCAAATCTTAAAGGATGATTAAGGATGCATAAAATAGTCATATGGAAACTAACTACTTTGTAACCCAATTAAAAAGGTAAGAATGTTGTGTTTTCATTTAATTTTAAAAGTTTTAAATTTTTGTTCTTAATTCCTGTCTTGATCCATTTCTGACTCTCTTTCCAGTTCGTAAGCATTATGTTGTTGTTGATAACCAGCTTTAATCTGGTGGCCAGATAGGATTCAGGGTATTATTTCAATTTTCTTCTATCTGTTGAGTCTTGTTCTGTGTCCAAGTGGTCAATTTTGGAGAAAGTTCCATGAGGTGCAGAGAAGAAAGTATATTCTTTTGTTTGTGAGTGAAATGTTCTGTGAATATCTGTCAGGTCCATTTAGCTTTTGATGCCAGTTGGCTCCAGCATTTCTCTTTTTAGTTTTTGTCTGGATGACCTGTCTATTGGCAAGCATGTCATATTGAAGCCACCCACTATCACTGTGTAAAGCTCATTATGTGATTTTAGCTGTAGCAGAGATTCTTTTATGAATTTGAGTGTCCTTATGTTTGGGGTATAAATGTTAATGACTGAAAGGTTCTCTTGGTGGATTATTTCTTTGATGAGTATGTAGTGTCCTTCCTAATATCTTCTGATTAGCTTTGGTTTAGAATCTATTTTGCGAGATATTAAAATGTCCACACCAGTTTGTTTCTTTGGTCCATTTGGTTGGGAAATTTTTTTCATTTTTTGACCCTGAGGTAATGTCTATCTTTGATGTTTAGGTGTGTTTTCTTGGATGCAACATAGGATGAATACTATTTTGGAATTCATTCTGTTACTTTGTGTCTTTTTACTGGAGAATTGAGACTGTTGATGTTGAGAGTTATTAATTAGTAGTGCTGGTTGATTTTTGTTATTTTGTTGTTTTTGTGAGCCTCCCCCCACCCCGACTTTTGAATTGCTGATCTGAGTTTATTTTTTCTTTGTATTTTCTTGAGTGTGGTTAACTTCATTAGGTTGAAATTTCCCTTCTAGCACCTTCTGTAGGTCTGGGTATATAGATAGATACCACTTAAATTTGGCTTCATCATGACTAAATTCTCTTATGTTCTTAGAAACAAGGAAACATGAGGATGAAACATCATCCTTTACTTTCTTGACCACAGATTTACTGAGCCTGACCTTTCTCAATGTCAGATCATTTGAAATTGAAAATTTTACTTTGAAATTCTGGGAATACAAATGTGGAAGAATACAATACGTGGAATGTATCTGGATTGGTAGAAATAATATTTTTCTCTTTGTCCATTTAAAAAGTGTTTTAGAGGTCTAGTGTTCTATGGGGCCTGCCACACTAAGTAAAGGGAAAGAATATGACAATCAGTGCAAGTGGTGATAATTGCATCTTTAATTCCTATTCATTTACCCAGATTTTCTATTTCCAGAATACCCTCAATTTGTGTTTTCCTTATTGCTTCTACTTTCATTTCCAGGTCTTAAATAGTTTCCTTCACCTGTTCATTTTTTTCTTGGCATTCGTTAAGGAATTTATTTATTTCCTTCAATTTTTTTCTTTTCCTTAATTTGTTAAAGATAATTTTTCATTTCCTCTTTAAGGACCTCTCTCATCTTCATGAAGGTGGTTTTAAGGTCGTTTTTCTTTTTTTATTGCAGCTGCAGTGGAATATTCATGTCTTACTGTCATAGGATAGCTGGTCTCTGGTGGTGCTATGTTGTCCTGGCTACTGTTATTTTCTTACACTGGTGTTTGAGCATCTGAGTTTGGGATTATTATAGGTCTAGGTGCTGATTTCTGGGTTTGTCTTTGTTGGATGGATGTTTTGTTCCTTGATTTTTGTTTCCTCTTTGTTCTTCTGGTCTTTGTCGCCTGGAATTCTATTGGCTAGTGTGACCTCTAATCTAGTAGGGAGTCTCTATCTTGGTTAGGGTCTGGATTTCTGATGGCTAGTTAGTCCTTTGGTGAAGCAGGGGGGTTCTGTTCTTCTGACTGGTGTGCCCTGTTCTTCTAGCTAGTGTGGCATGTGCCTGAGCATTAGAAATCTGCTGGGGTTGGGGACAGAGCTCAGCAGTCTGGCTGTTGATGATCTAGGAGGGGTAGGTAGTGGAATGGGCCTTTAGGTACATTCTAAGGAGTGAAGCAGTTCAGCTGGCCCGTGGGTTGCTCACCTGTTCTTCTGACTCAGCTCAAGTCTTTAATCTCATGACTTTGGAGGCAGAGGTAGGTGTATAATTAGGATGATATTAAAAGCAATAGAAAAATAAGCTCAGCCAGATACTTGCTTCTGGAATCCCAATCAACTAGATTGTAGAAAGGAACCCTAACTGAGTAGCCATTTTTAAAAACTCTAATCAAAAGAATGCAGCCTTTTTGTTCTTGAGGAATGGTCGCTCTAGCATCATAGCTCTTATTAAGTTACTTGGCCAAAATATAAAGACACAGTTCATCAAAGCAGGAGGCATCTATCTAACTACATTGGATAATCTACACATTGGAGTGTGTCTACAGGGAGTTTCACAGAGCAGAAGAAAAGACTTTACTGGGAAAACACAAGTTCAGAACTGAATGGAACAGGCAAAATGATTTTATTAACATATTGCTCTAGTTTTACCTTCAGAAACTATGAATTTCAGAAAACAAAGATGGCAATGGCCACTGATACCTGCCATGGAGCTCTGAGGAGTCTGAGAGACAAATGGAGGCTCCAAGGGATAACACAGGCAGTGGAAAGGGAGTCTGCAGGGCCTGTAATAGCTCCAGAACAACTAGGGGGGAAAGACAAGCCTTATGGGAAGTTGCTTTTAAAAAAATTGGACTCATGAAATTGGAAGGAAAGATGGTGGAACAGAGCCATGTTTGATGGAGGGTGATGAATCTATACCCTTTGAAGTCGCATCTCAGGCAGCAGACTCCAAGTACAAAAGTCATTCCAGATGAGCCATTGGGCTGCCAGCATCAACACCAGGGAGATGTATGATGGCCTGGAGCTCCCACAGAAACATGTCATTACTGAATAAGCTGGCCCTAAGCCCACAGGTCCCCAGCATGAAACCCATGCTGATCGCCCTGCTGGGAGACAGAGAGCACAGGGCAGTGGCAGTGCCAGCAGCCTACAAGCACAACAATCATGCTGGGCACCATCAAGAAGGACAGGGTGGTGTGAGGTGACCTGGAGCCTTTGCAGACTCAGCCCCTAATATGCTGTCCAGCTGCACAATCATCCTGGTTCTGAGCAACACCAGGATACCCCAGATGAAGAATGGTTCATTTTCTGAATTGGACCTCTATGGTCCCTGCTACCCATGAAAGCCACTGCCCTGGGCCATTTGAAACCAGAGGTTCATGTGGAGATCCAAGGTCCTACTGCAGCCAGGGACTGTGTTGATGTCCATGGTCTATGTTATTAAAGAAAATCATGCGGATGTTCATAATCTGTGCTACAGCTTGAAGCCATATTGGTGTCCTTGGGCTGATAGTGTCCATGGCCAGTACAAAGGCAGAGGGCTTTGTCTGTGGTCTGTACTGACATAAGAGACCATGCAGAGGTCCATAGCTAGCACATGCTGACACCAGAGACCATGTGGGTGTCCATGATCCATGCTCCTGCTGACTGTAAAGGTCAAGGAAGCTATTTTTCCATGGTGTTGATGACTGCAGACTCACAGTTGAGAAAGAGGGACATAAAAGGCTTCTGTGACAATCCCTACCCCCCCCCAAAAGTAACAGGCTAGACAGAAAACTGTCATAGAGAACTCTTAAAAATTGTGGTAAGGATGCTGACATGTAGCTCTCCACAAATGATGGCTTCTGGCAGGGGTGTGGGTAGGAAAGGGCTCAGTTTTCTCTGTGGGATTAGCCCCTGGGAGATTGACCATGCTCCATTGAGTATATGGACAACACAAATTGAACTTGTGGGTTTTTTTCTTTTTTTTTTTCTTATTCTTCTCTTTTTTGGGGGAGGAGAGGCGGGGGTCACAAGGGTGGGGGGCAGACCTGGGAGGACTGGGAAGTGAGTGTGCTTGGGATTCATGATATGAAATTCCCAAATAATCAATGACAATATTATGAAAAAAAAACTATGCATTTATAGTATATAAAGTTTACAACAATTTAAGAAAGCAAGAAAGAATTGAATCATCCTTGAATTCTAAGCCCTCAGGAAGGTGAGAATTTATAAAGGGCTTATTCATAAAGTCCTAACCTTACACAGTCCCAATACACATGAACTGCAGTTATTATGTCTTCCTTAAATAAAGCTAGCTTCCCCAAAACACAATTCAAATTTCAGTTATCTCAAAATGTTAAGGAGTAATTTAGTATGAAGCACTTCATTTCCAAAATGGTTACAAAAATAAGAGACACATTCATGATTGGGGACAATGACATCACTTGCTTTAGTGTTTGCCAGTGATTGGCCATTGGTTTCTGAGACAAGAGCACTTAAGCACTTAAGTGTATAGCTGTTTTGCTTCTAGGTCACTTAGAAATAAGTCTAAATGACACCTCAAATACTCTTGAAAGAAAAAAAAAATTGGCCAGGAAAGAAAAAAAAGGTAATGATGAAAGTGAGATTTGGATCAAGCCTGTATGTCAGGCCCAGGAGACTAGTCATGTCGACATTCAGGAGACTTAAGCTGCTCAGTGAGAGGAACTCAGTGAAGGTGAGCAGCTTAGCAATATAAACAAGAACAGCATTTGTGACAAAAGATGAAGATGTCCTAGAAAAAGAGGAGCCAGGAAAATATTCACATCAGTGGAACTCTGAGATATTTCCTGACATTTAAAGCACAAAAGATAAAGTGCTGGAAATAGATCCAAACTTAGAAAGCAGTGACAATTCACCAAGGCCCAGAAAAGATGTTCATCCATATGTTAAGCTGGATAGCAGGAAGGAGAAGACAAGTGCTGTTCAAACTATTTTTGATAAGTTCTTTTTATGAAATAATATGCTTCAGTTCTCAAGATTTCTAAGGTTTTAAGTTTCAGCATTACAAAAATATTAGTTTTACCATTTTTGTTGTCCTATATAGTAGTAGAGGTTTGTTTTTTTGGGGGGGGGCATTCTTTTAAAAAAAATTTTTTTGAGACAGGATCTCTCTATGTTGCCCTGGCTGATCTGGAACTTGCTACATAGATCAGGATGGCCTTGAACTCAGAGAGTCGCAGCTGCTAGGATTACAGGACTGAGCCATAACACCTGACTTCATGTTTCTAATTTTATTTTTAATTGATATATAAACACATAGAATTTTAACTCCTAATGGATGAGATACTATGGGAGGTTTTGCACCATGTGCACCCTGCATAATCTTTAAATCAGGTCATACACTTCTCCTCAAACAATTATCTTTCTTTAGGATAAAAACTGTCAAAACTTTTGCTTTGAAATTTTTGAAGCACATATTATGTTGTTGTTATGCATAATCACCTTGCTATAACTTGGCCAGAACTTCTTTCTTCTGTTAGTTGCAACTGAGTACCCATTGACCAGCATCACCTACCTTCCCCTTCTCTCTGCTCTCCTCAGCCACGGACAAATACCATTCTAGTCTCGATTTCTATGCAATCATCATTTTAAGATTCCACCTACGAATGAAATCCTGTGTTTTTATCTTTCTGTGCCTATAATGAAATGATTTCTAGTTCTACCCTTGTTGTCACAGGAGGATAGATTCCACTCCTTTGTATGTCTGAGTGATATTCCACTGTGCATCTATAACATATGTTCTTCATCCACTCTTCATTTGATGGACATGGATTGTTTCCATTCCTCAGCTGCAGTGGATAGTGATGCAGTGAATATGGAAATGTGGATGGCCCTTGACCATACTTATTTCACATTCCTTGGGCAAATACAAAGTAATAGGATTATCTTATTGTATTACTTTTGCTGCTGTAATAAAATGCGATGGTCAAAATGACTGATGGAAGTTTGTTTCAGCTTACAGGTCCAGAGAGGCAGTCCATAGTTGCAGGGAAAGAATGGCAACAAATGGCTGAAACAGAAAACATAGAGATCACATCTTCAACCTCACATAGAAAGCAGGGAAAGCAAACTAGAAGTGGAGTAAGGCAATAAATTCTCAAGCCTGTTCCCAGCAATGAACTTCGTCTGCACATCCTAGAGTTTCCTAGCATTCCCAGACAACGCCATCAACTGGAGACAATACATGAACGAACGTATGCGGAAATTTCTCATTCACCACTACACTGATCATATGACAGTTTTTCTGTAATTTTTGAGGAAATCCCATGCTGTTTTTACATAGTATATAGTAATTTATATTTTTACCAATAGTGTGAAAGATCACTTTTCTCCACATCCTTGCCAGAACCTGTTATCTTTACTCATTTTGGTAGTAGCAGTTCTTCCTGGAGTGAGGTGATCTCTTGCTGTGGTTTTTATTTGCATTTCTCTGAAGAGAAAGCATTTTTATAAGGCTGTTATCTATTTACTTAAAATCCAGATATCTCTAAAGTTCACTTAGTGCATGCTTTCAACTGTAACTTGTTCCCATCAACTTCAGCATCCATCAGTTGACATGATTCAGTGCTGTCTAGCTGTTCTTCTTTCTGGGTATATCTCTCTAGTGTTTGTCTCTTTCTGACTTATTTCCCAGTATTTCTACAACTTCTCAAATGCTACTGGCTGCTTGTGATGGCCTGCCCTTTGAAAAGTTCCACTCCAGTAAAATATGACTAGCAGTGTATGTCAGAAAATAAAAACAACTCAAGGACTGATATTAGCCTTCAACAGCATTGAAGATTAGAGATAGACCTTGTCCTCTTATGTGGGCTGCCACCAAAAGGTGTAGCACAGATTTGGATTTTGAATGTGATTTTGATGGTTTGGATGAAAATGGTCCCCATAGGCTCATACATTTGTATTCTTCGTAACCAGTAAGTGGAACTGTTTGGGAAGGATGAGGAGGTGTGGCTTTATTGAAGGAGATGTATCACTGGGGGCAGATTTTGAGGTTTCAAAATTTCAGAGGCCCAGTTCCCCCCAGCCCTTACCTGCTGCCTTTGGATCAGGACATAAAGCTCTCAGTTACTGCTCTAGTGCCAGGCCTGTCTACTTTCTACCATGATGATCATGGACCAACACTCTAAAACTATAAACAAGCTCCCAATTAAATGCTTTCTTTTGTAAGAGTTGCCTTAGTCATGGTGTCTCTTCACAGCAATATAACAGTAACTAACACAGTGACTAAAACTATCTAACCAGGACAGATCCCTTTGAAGAATGAAAATAAGTAGTCTTCTGTAGTTTGCATATAAAAGATAGAGCATATTTGAACTCTTTGCTATATTATGACTCTCCCTGCCCCTCTCTCCATTGATTTACTACTTAGAAAAAAAATTTTGTCAGTAAAATTCCAAGCAGTTAGAGGTCCTTGTCAAGAACAGCAACATCCCTAAATGACTCACAGTTCCCAATGCATTTCACGCTGAAATCAAGGACAAAAAGGTAAAGAACTCAGAATTAATGATTGTCATTTATATACACTATTTTCAACATGGAAAAATAGTCCTTAAAAAATGATGCCCAGTGTGTGGTAATATGGTAATGTTTTGAGATAAATTTTGTATTGCTCATTTTGTGCATCATATGTGAAAAATATAAGCAGGCTTTGGAAGCTCCCAACACCTAACATAAATATCAGTAGTTTACAAGTAGTCAAATGGCCAGAACCACCAAGAGATTTAGTGAATTGACGGATGCTTCAAGTGACAGGAAACCAAAATGATTCAAGGAAAAATGAAGACTTTAGATTATAGATAAGACCTATAGTGTTAAGAGATTAACTCAGTGTATACAAAAAAGGATCATATCCAGTAGAAGTAAGCCATCTGTTTATGTGCGTTGAAATATTCATGAACTGTACTTGTGATTTGATATGATCATATTTTTCAAGCATGCCACAAAATTGAAGAGCATAACATATTCTTTTTGTCCATGACTTTTGTTGAGTGGGGTGTTTAGATAAGATGGTGGTACATGCCCAACATCTAAGACACATTTTGAGTTATCTTGTCATTTAGGAGATAGATGCCAAAATTCAAACAGTATTGTCTACCAATTGTAACTAAACTGGGATTGGCAAGTATTTGCAATGTTACTCCTGATTATGACTAACAAGAAGCTAGTTCTCACTTTCCTCTTGGTGAAGAGTAGCATCATAAACAGGGCTTCTGAGATAAATTCTAATGACAATATATGAAAACCTTAGGTAAATCATGAATTTGCTACTATATTTTTGGGCTGAAAAACCCAATTAATAATTCCAGAAAAAAAAATCTACTTTCCAAGTTACTCCATTCTCTGAGGAAAACATCAATTTTTTACATTTTTTATTTTATTTTTGGTATTATAATATAATGACATTATTTCCTCCTTCCCTTTCCTCTCTCCAAACACTCCCATATAGCCCTTCTTATTTTGTATCTCTACTATAAGGAATACTTCTGTCCTATACCCAACATCTCATTTGAGCTGTTTTTCTGCTTTGGGGCCTAGTCTTTGCTATATGAAGATAAGGCATTTTTTTCAATTGTCAGTTGTGACTTGGGGTCATGCAACAAGTAATCTGAGTTTTTAGGACCAAGCTTCAGTCCTGCTTGGAGTCTTCTAAAGCCTTGTTTGCCTCAAAAATTAAATTTCTACAGCTATTGGAGTTTTTCTCAAGCAAGCCAACATGTCATACCCAATTGGGTAGACCCTGTTTTTAGGACAGCTGCATACCTGCCTCTCACTTACTGAAACTATCTGTCTAAATTTGGTCAGTGTCCTACTATCCTGTGCAGTTAAGGGCCAAGAATCTAAGCTGAGAACTGTTCTTTTACTGTTGGGTCACTATGGTGGCCAGCATTTTGATAATGTTTTCTTTCCTTTCCCCTCTGTATCTCTTTTTTGAAATGTGCTTGCTGTAGTTGCATTCTCTCAATTGCCCTCTCAGCACTGGCCACATTGATGTTTTCCATAACGTTTATTTGTTGATTGTAATCACAGTTATCTTTAAAGTTTTCTATTTTCTCTTGTACTCCCATGGGTGTGCTTTGGCTATGCGCTCCTTGAAAGCAAGTGACTTAGACTGTTAGTGTGAGACACTGGTCACCCGATTACTTCAGGTCTTGGCTTTCCTGAATGTAGTTGTTACACAGTTTTGGGGGGAAAGGTAGCAGTTACCAGGGGTGCGCTCTCCTTTAGAAACAGTTCTACAATTTAGTCATCACAAATGTTCTTGTTTTATGGACATTAATGCCTACTACTGTCGTACTAACCTTTCTGGAATAAACACTCCTACACCAATGAGAGTAGAAGAGACAGAAGTCACTGGTGGACCAAGATAGTTCCTCATAGGTTTTGATGCCAGATCCAGTATGTATGCTCTTTCTGTAATCTAAAAACCACAAGGTGGGGTAGGCATACAAGCAAGATTTTCCAGAAGCATCCATGGCAGTCAGCAGGTTGTTAAAGGCAATGGCCCATTGTTTCAGGTATTTCTGTAGATCATTCTGTTCCAGGTAGCAAGTGAAGTCATGCTTGGTGACTAGGTGGTACAAACACCTATTTATTTAGTAGTGATTTAAGTAAATCAATAAAGCAGTATCTAATAATCAGTCTTATCTATCTTACTCTGTTTCAGCACCACAGCATCAAAATAAACAAGGGTTGTTTAAAACGAGTGTCAGTTGACCAACACAGAACCCGACCTCTTGCCTTGTGTTGTGTCATCGGCACACGAGGATGCGGAAAATCACGTCAGGAAGCCAAAATTTACTAAAGCTTTGCCTTGGTGGAGCGTTAACACCTGCAGTGGGCTGCTCTACTAACGGCATCATCATGTGAAATATCTTTAAACACATAAAGAAAAGAGAGGGCACTAAAAACAAGGACAATATTTTATGTAAGAATTCATTCTTCACCCACATAATGCCATTTGTCATGTCATAATATATACTTAGAGCTACGGTAGTGTTGGGGAGAATTCGCTTATTTAAATTTGTCTGCCCCGTATCAAAAAAGCCAAGCAAGAATGAAAATACGATGAGGAAGATTTTTTTCTTCATATTTGATAGAGCACCCCTTTTTGATGCATTAGGACGTTTTTAGACAGGATGAGCTTCAGCAAGGATTTTGCCTTCCTTGTTTTGTTTTTAATTCTGGTTTGCTTTGTTTCTGTTTGTTTATTTGCCTGTTGGTTTTCTAAAAAGACAGACAAAGAAAAGGAATGTGGAGTTGGATAGGTGGGGAGGGAGGATCTGACAGGGATTGAGGGAGGGAAACCATAATAGAGTATATTGTATGACATTTTCTTTTAATAAATATATAAAAAAAACTTTTGAATTATATATTAAATCTGTTTAAAAATTAAAAAAAATAAAGAATCCCCCTTTCTTGCAACACAGGCATTCACACAATCTTGAAATCAAGATGAGCATTGCAACTGAGCTGTCCTGTCCAGATGAAAGACTAAGTACCTTTCAGGGGAGTAGGTTGCATGTTTATGGCAACTACTTGTGAATATACATGTCAATACACACCTACATACAGTAATGTAAGAGCTGGAAATTTTATCATAAAGTAATACACATGTGCTAGCAAGAGTCACCAATACACCATTACACCAAAGTGTAATGAAAGTGCATAGTGGGCAAAGGTAAAACACCAAATAGGAATAAATGACTGGAGGGGACCACTGTCTCTGGAGAGGTTTCTTTCTTTCTCAAGAAAGTTAATAAACCTAATTTTGAAAACACAGTTTAGAACATCTGGTTAAGAGTATCTTGAAAGGGAAACAGATGTGCCACCACTATGTGGATGACTGGACAGATAGAGGAGATGAAGAACGCATCCTTCATGCAGATTGTGAGGTGGGTGCAGGAACACAGATGGTAGTGATAAGAATCTTAAACTGTGTAGACATCTGCACGAAGCACATTCTACTAAATGCACAGCTTTGAAAAACTCTTCAATCGCCTTGGTGATACTTTCTTCTTTAAGAAGACTGAAGTTTTTATGTAGAACTTTGGAGAAAATTCTTACCACTGAAGCAGAACTTGCTGGTGAAATAGAAGAAATAGAAGATAGCTCAGGTTTGAAGATGGAAAGATAGCCCAGTAAGGCAAAATGCTTGTTCTGTAGGTGTGAGGGTGTAAGTATGGATCCCCAGCACCCACATAAACAGTCAGGCATAGTGCTGCATGTCTATAACTCCACTTCTGTAATGAAGACAGGCAAATACCCTGAGTTCACTGGTTAGACCTACCACCCATACAATATAAAATCTGGGTTGAGCAAGACCCCATCTCAAAAAATAAAATAGACAACAATAGAAGACTTTTGATGTTGAGTTTAGGTGTACTCTCTTCCCCTATAAATGATATCTCAGATTTGATAATAAAGAAATTAGGTAACCAACTTGGCATGAACAGAGAGTAGGGAGTCTCAAGATGATCCCATCTGTCATAATTCCTTAAATGTCAGTAGATGGACACAATTTCCTGAGCTTCCAATTTTATCTTCCTTTATTGGTATTCATAAATATGCTGGGCTGATAGGAGCAAGTTGGAGATTCCCATGAACATATGAGGTCATGGATAAGCACTCCTATGTATATCATTGAGTAAGGTGCTGTTCCCTGTTATGGGAATATACTTTTTTGTACTAATGATTAGGTTGACCAGCACAGGATAGAGATGAATCATGCAAGACTGAGAATCTGTGGTGCAGAGGTCTGTTGCTGTTCCCTTCCCAATTCCTTAGAAAATGTCTACTAGCAAGACTCTCATGCCAGGCAGTGGCACACGCCTTTAATCCTATCGCTCAAGAGGCAGAGATCCTTCTGGATCTCTGTGAGTTCAAGGCCACACTGGGCTACATGAGATTGATCCAGTCCAGAGAAACAGAGCCAGGCAGTGGTGACACACACAGTTAACCTCAGTATTTGGGAAACACACACAACATTAATCCCAGCACTAGGAATGTTGAGATAGGAAGTGAAATGGCTGGGCAGAGAAAGGCATATACAGCATGAGGAGACAGGAACTAGAGAGCCTTTCAGCTGAGAGCTCAGAGACATTCAGTCTGAGGATTCCTGGAGACAACTGGCTGAGGAGTTGATGAGGTGAGAAGTGGCTGTGGCTTGTTTCCTTTGATCTTTCAGCATTTACTCCAATATTTGACTCAGGTTTTTATTATAAGACCATTTAGGATCCATGTAACACTTACCCAATTCCATCTCAATGGAGCCAAGTCATTTTTAGGGTTGGGAAAATAGTTTTCTCTCTTCTGACCCTGTTGTCCTTACAAGCTTGCCCTAAGCCTTTTCCAGAAGCAAGGAAGAACTTGAGGAGAGATGAGAAAAAAATGGGAGGCCTTGTACATCGTTTTCTCCATTCAAATCACCTGGCTTAAATATTTTTTAAAAATGAGTCTTTTATTTTGAACTAGTTTTAGATCAGCACACATTCACAGGAAATGCTGTAGGAATCCACCAGATCTTTTATGCAGTTTGCCATAGCGGTACTTTTTTGGAAACCATGGGGTAGTGTCACAACTAAGGTATTCACCTTGACAGAATGTGTCAATACAAACCCCACCTTCCATGATTATTCTTGCATTTGTGTGTGTGTGTGTGTGTGTGTGTTGTTATGCATAATTTAACCACATGGAGTCATACAAGCAAGTATACAACAATTCTATCACCTCAAACTTCCCTCAGGATACTCTTTAACAACCACACTCATTTTTCTCCAATACTTCTATCCAACCCTGGCTGTCATTCTCCATTTCTGAAACTTTGTATTTTGCTGTCATTTTAAAAATATCATATAATTGAAGTTATCATTATGCATATAGTCTTTGGGGATTCTTTTTTTTTTCTCTCTGTCTCAGAAATTCAGCATGTTTTAACAAATTACATAAAAAGAGATAACCTCTATTTTTGGGACAGATGATCACAGGAAGAAATAAACACACATTCTCTTTGGCTTGTTTTCTTTATTGAAAATAAAATTCAAAGTGAAAAGGCTAGAATGCACCATATGTTGCCAAGAGTGTGTGACCGGTTCCAATCTCTATTCTAAGCTCCAGACCCAGATTTGTATTTCCTTCTGGAAAGTTCCACATGGATTAGGTGAAGGAAACTCGAATGGAATGTATTCAGAAATAAATGTGTCATATATCACTCTTTACTCACCCCAGACTCTCTCCTCCACCTTTACTTCCTGCGTTAACTAGAGATGCCCAAACCTTGAATGTCTCAGGCTACCTTCCTGTTAGTCCCTTTCTGTTATCCCTGCCCCCTTCTACCTACTTTCCTGTCTCACTGTCATTAGAACCTTGGTTTTCACTTATTGTAAATGATTATGGTCTGTACTCCCTCCATTCTCGTGGCCTTTTTCTTAATAGACCCTCGTCTTCTTAATCTCTGCTATTAAAAATTACCTTACTGCTCTCTTTCAAATTTTCTTCTATCTGGATCTGATTAAGTCCCTTGTCAAGACTAGCTCTTTAAAATAACGACCTTATCATAGTATACTTCTTAGATTTATGTTTACAAACTTGTGAAAGAGCCAAATAGTTCATAATATCACATTTTCCAGTGAGGCAAATCCTGGAGTGTGGCTCTGTGGCCCTGTGGTCCCTTTCAGTTCTTACAGTCTATAAGCCAAAAGAAGAAATAAATCTGAGTACCTAGCCCACATCCTGCTTTAGAACAACAGTTTTAACCAGAGAAACTTAAAACATGGGCTCCTACTGCTGGGTTCCCTATTGCCATTTGCTTTGCTTTTGGTTTCTTGATGAACTTTTTGGTGGAGGCACTAAATCAATTGTTTGCCATGCTGAATAGAAGCAAGCATGACATTTTTTTTTTTTTTTTTGGTTTTTGGTTCTTGGTTTTTCAAGACAGGGTTTCTCTGTGTAGCTTTGTGCCTTCCCTGGATCTTCCTCTGTAGACCAGGCTGGCCTCAAACTCACAGAAATCCGCCTGCCTCTGCCTCCTGAGTACTGGGATTAAAGGTGTGCGCCACCACCACCCGGCAGGCATGATATTTTTTTGCACTCTACGTATGGGGGATTCAGCATTCATAATCCTGAAACCAGATGAGAATTTAGAACCTATGGTTTCTAGAGTCCAAGTAATGATATTTGCAGCTGAAAGTGCCATTCTTAACAAAAATGTTTAAGTCAGGCCATGGGAGTCTCAAACTCAAACTATGACCCTCAAGAATTGTTAATGTTCTCTCTTACAAGTGTATGCTTTATTTTACCATACAGTTTAAAATTGTTGATGAATAATCTTATACGTAGGAGATTTCTCTGTGGTATTTTCACATATGCATGCATGATGCTTTGGTCAAATCCACACTTCTTACTGTTCTCCCTTGCCCTCACCTCATGTCCCATTCTTTTGGCCCACCTAATTAAATATTTTTCTATCATCCATCCTCCATCCATCCATCCATCCATCCATTCATCCATCCATCCATCATATATATGTGTGCGTGGTTGGTTTTTTTTTTTTTTTTTTTGGTTTTTCAAGACAGGGTTTCTCTGCATAGCTTTGCGCCTTTCCTGGATCTCGCTGGATTAAAGGCGTGCACCACCACTGCCAGGCAAGCATGACATTTTTTTATACTCTACGTTTGGGGGATTCAGCATTCATAATCCTGAAACTGTGTGTGTGTGTATATATATGTATACACACACACACACATGTATATGTGTATGTGTATGTATATGTATATGTGTATGTTCATATTGTGTGTGTGAGAGAGATGGGGATTTGGTTTTTCCTTCCATATGTGGATTCTGGGAAATGTCCTCTGGTTGGTAGTCTTGGCAGCAAGTGCCTTTATCTCTTGAGCCTTCTTTCTAGTCCCAAGGTCCCAAACTCCTTAACAGTATGTTTTCTATTTCTAGGTCTCCCCCCCCTTTTTTTTTAGCTCTCATAGAAGATTAAAACCTCTGACACTAGGCCCTTCGAATATGGCTTATTATACCCAATGTAATAGCCTTCAGTTCCATTAATTTCCATGAAAGTGATAAGATTTTAATTTTCTTTATACCCGAATACTGCTTTATTGTAAATATACATACATATATATGCCATGTGTTTTTTATCCATTCATTTGTTGGCAGGCTCCTAGACTGATCCATGTCCTGGCTGTTGTGTCTATATAAATGAAAAACCTGAGGGTGATGGTATCTCTGTTGTCTGCTGACTTCATGTACTTAGAATATAAACCTGGAGTGGTACAGCAGAACACACAGTTCTAATTTTTTGAGGAACTGCCACATTGTTTTTCATAGTGTCTACACTAATTTATATTTTTGACTGACAGTGTATAATTGTTTGTTTTATTTTCTTTACATCCTTGCCAGAATTTGTTTCTGACCACTTAACCCTTCCTTTTGTTGTTGTTATTGTTTTCTTTTACTGTGAAACAGAGTCTTTCTATGTCATTTTGGCTGGTCTGTGTTTGCTTTGTGGTCCAGGGCAGCCTCAAACTCATAGCAACCCTCTTGCCTCAACATCTGAACACTGGGATTACAAATAAACACTACCATCCTCAGCACCCACTCCTCTCCCGACTCTCCCTATCTATCTATCTATCTGTCTGTCTGTCTGTCTGTCTGTCTGTCTATCTATCTAACTATATTCACCATCATCATCTGTTGTCTATCACTTATCTATCACCTATCCATCTATCATCTATCATCTGTCACTTATCACTTATATATCCATCTATCTATCATCAGTCTATCTATTAACATCTATCTACATCTATCTACATCTATCTATCTGGCTGTCTATCTGTCTATCTATCTATCTATCTATCTATCTATCTATCTATCTATCTACCCACCCATCTAAAAGGGTTCTCGTAGTGTGAGATGCAATTCAGCATAGTTTTGATTTCCAGTTCCATGATGCTAAAGATGCTGAACAGTTTTATTTAAATGCATTTATCAGCTATTTGTACTTTTAAGAAGGATCTGCTCAGATCATTTTGCCATTTTTGACTAGATTACTCATTGTTTTGGTATTAGCTTTTATAGTTCTTTCCACATTTTCGATAGTAATCCTCTGTCAGATGAACCATTCTATAGGCTGTTTCTGTATTCTGCTATTTTTTTTTTTTTTGCTTTCCAAACCCTTTTTAATTCCATACTGTGCAATTCATCGATTATTTCCATTGTTTCCTGAACTACTGGGGTCATTTTCAGAAAATGTTTGATCATGCCTAAATCTTGATTTCCTTTTACAGTTTTAGAGGTTACATTAAGATCTTTCATCCATTTTGAATTGACTTTTGTGCAGAGGAATCAGATCTACTCTTATTTTCTACACAAGAATATCAAATTTTCTCAGCTTCGTTTGTTCAAGAAGTTGGTTACCTTTTCTCCTTCACATACTTTTAGCACCTGTTTTGAGAATCAGATAGCTGTAGCTTTACGGGCTTACTTCTGGGGTCTCTATCCTGTTCCACTGACATATAAGTCTATTTCTATGCCAATATTACGTTGTTCTCACCACCATGGCCCTGTAGTATACTGTGATGTCAGTATGCCCCCACAATTTCTCTTTTCATTCATGATTGCTTTGACTCTTTTAGAGTCTTTTGAACTCCCACATGAGTTCCAATATGGATGTCTTTTACATCTGTAAGGAATGGCATTGATATCTTGAGGATATTGCATTGAATTTGTAGATAATTTTTAACTTCCTGATCATCTTAAGAATATTAATTATGATGATCCATGGACACAGATCAGCCTTGATCTGCCACCTTGGAGCTCTTTATCATAAATCATGCTGACGTACTCTTTTTACATTAAGTTCTCACTGTGTAGCTCAGGCCTATCTCAAACTCATGCTTAGGGAATTCTTATTCAAAACTAATGTTGTCATAAAACTGGAACTTAAAACATTAGAAACCCTGATAATTGGAGGAGGGGCCTCTGAGACCTTTGAGGATATGGCTGTTGGTAGGTTGCTCATGTCCCATTGAATGTGGGATATAGAACAGGAATCAAGGCATGGAAACTGTATGTCAGTATTAAAAAACAACATTAGAACCCAAAGAATGTACAGCAATGCAATTTTTATTGTTTTAAGACAGAATCCATTTCATTTATTTATTTCAGGAATCCAGTAATACCCTAATAAAAATGAGTCAAAGGTAATACAAACAAAAATAACTATATACCAGTATTCCTTATAGTAAAGATACAAAATAGTCAACATAGTATTAACAATATAATTCAGTAATATATAAAAGAAATTGCATACTATAAAAAATAGTGGAGTATTTTTCTGAGGATGTAAGGCAGACCTAATATTTGAAAAATCAGTCAGTATAATTGATTATACTAGCTAGCTAAGAAAAGATAACATCTTAATGATATAGTTTTGGATGTGATTTGGATCACTCAAAGGTTCATATGTTAAAGGCTTGGTTCCAAGGGTGGCAATACTGGGAAGGTAGCTCCTTTAAGAACTTAGGTCTAATGGAAAGGTCCCTAAGTTCCTGGGGGAAAACTCTCAGAAAGGAACCGGGTTGTTTTCATACTGCTTTATGGTAGTTGTAGATCAAGCTGGGCAGCAGGTGCTGTACCTCCTGGTTGAGCTATAACTCTTCTTCTCACTTGTACTACCACTGTCATGGAACTGCTTCCTACTGAGCCTTCAAGGGAGGCTGAACCAGGACCCCTTGATCATGGACTTTGCATCACTAGATTATAGAGGAAAGAAATTTCATAAATGGCTGATCATACATCACATTGTGCTGTACTAACAAAAACTGGCTACCACTTGCTGCAAATAGTACAACAAAAATTATTTGAAAATACCTATTGTGATTTTTTAAAAACTCACAAAAATATGAATAGAGGGAAATTATGCAATAAAGGGATCTATGTAAAATCTTCTGCTAAGATTATAATATACTTTCCCATTTTATTAAAAAATAGATTATTTTCTCATACAATGTATTCTCATTACAGTTTCCCCTCCTTCTACTCCTCCCAGTTCCTTCCCACCTCCCTTCCCATCCAGATCCACCCCCTTTCTGGCTATCATTAGAAAAGAACAAGCTTCTAAGAGGTAACAAAATACTTAATAAGATAAAATAAAATAAGACAGAATAGGACAAGGCAAATCGACAAAGGGAAAGAGCCCCAGGAGAAGGCAAAAGAATCAGAGCCCCACTCATTCGCACAGTCAAGAGTACCATAAAAGCTATAATATATACACAAAGGACTTGGTGTAGAACCTTCTCAGTCCTGTGCTGGCTGCTTCAGTCTCTCTGGGAGTTCATATGAGCTTGAGAATTTATATGAGCTTTGCTCAGTTGATTTAGAAGGTCTTGTTCTCTTGGTGTCCTCCATCCCCCTTGCTTTTTTTTTTGTTTGTTTGTTTGGTTGGTTGGTTTTGTTTTTTTTTTCTTTTTTTTGTTTTGTTTTGGTTTTTTTGAGACAAAGATTCTCTGTGTAGCTTTGGCGCCTGTCCTGGAACTCACTCTGTAGACCAGGCTGGCCTCCAACCTACAGAGATCCTCCTGGCTCTGCCTCCCGAGTGCTGAGATTAAAGGTGTGTGCCACCACTGCCCGGCCTCTCCGCTTGATCTTATACTCTTTTTGCTTCCTCTTCCATGAGGTTCCCTGAGCTCTGAGGGGTGGGGTGGAATTTGATGGAGACATATCATTAAGAGCTGTGTGTTCCAAGGTCTCTCTTCCCCCCCTTCTCTCTCTCTCTCTCTCTCTCTCTCTCTCTCTCTCTCTCTCTCACTCTCTCTCATACTGTCAGGCTGTTGGTTTCTATATTTGTTCTTAATTGCTGCAGGAGGAAGGTTCTCTGATGATAGCAGAAAAAGGTACTGACATATGAGTATAGCAGAATATTATTCTTTTTTTTACCAGCAGTTTTTGCTTTTTACCCTAGGTCTCTCGGCTATCTAGTCTCTGGTTCTTGGTCACCCAAGCAGTGTCAGGTATGAGTTCCATCTTGCAGCGTGGGCCTTAAGTAAAATTGGACACTTGTTGGTTACACCCACAAGCTTTGTGCCACCGTTGTCCTAGCATATTTTGCAGGCAGGACAGATTGTAGCTCAGAGGTTTTGTGGCTGAGTTGGTGCTTATGTTTCTCTTTTGGTAGCCTGCAGAGAGCCTTCCTGTACCAAAGACTCTAGCATGTAGGAGTAAAGGGTCTGTGTAGGCAACAGCTTGACCTCTCAATGTTCAATGAGTTGTGTGGGTGTTGTCTTGATCAATGAGGTCTTGCTGTTAGTTTGTGGAGAGCAACCTATTGTCTTGGCAACATCCTGGGTTGTTTATGGATTTCCATGGGACCCCTTTACCCATCAATTCAATTGGATATAACCCAGTCCTGGTACTAGAAGCTTCATTTGGTGACAAGAGATGGCCAGGTGGGACTGCGTCTCCCTCATTATTTGGTCACTTCATTATGATTGCCTTGACATATTTTAGGAAGCTTCCGCTACACTAGGTTTCCCTACCACCCCTTAATTCTAGCTGTTCATCACTGCATTACCTCCCTCAGCCCACCTCCCCTTCCCCTCCCCACGTGTTCCTCCCATTTCCATACCCCTCCTGGCCTCAGCCCACCAATAAAATAGATTCTATTTTCCCCTCCCAGGTAAATTTATGTGTTACCCCTAGTCCCTTCCCCTATTCATAACCTCTCTGGGTCTTTGGATTATAGCTTTATTATTTGTTTATTGGCTAATATCCACATATAAGCAAATATATATACCAAATTTACCTTTCTAGGTTGGTGATGATATTTTTCTATTTCTATCCATTCACCTGCAAATTTCATGATATCATTTTTTATTAAGTTTATTTATTTTTTTCCACAAAGCAATTGCATTTTTAACATAGA
>CABHPP010137905.1:0-50542 GCA_902168425.1 Peromyscus attwateri
CCAAAAAAATGAGACAAGAACTCTTCACAGTGGGGAGAAGTTGACTGAGTGTGTATTTCATTTATAAAGAAGTTCTATTATTTAAAGAGCCTATTACTATTTTTTAATTTACTAACCTATCTAAAGCTTATGTAGTTTCACCAAGCACCATCCTAAACACTTCACAAATGACTCATTTAATGAGTCCCTCATAAGCATGTGAAGGATGTATTATTACACTTCAGAGATAAGGAGGCTGAGTTTACAACTTGCCATGTCTGCATAACTATTAAAACAGAGCTAGAATTAGGATGCAGGCAACCCAGCTCCAAGGTCTGTATGCACTACAGAGTGATGGCGGCTCCCTGTGAGCAGCTTGTTGCCTTAAAGACAGTGTTGTAGTGTTTTATGAGGAGCACCTAACATGTGTTATGCAAGATAAGTGGTGCTAGAAATTATAAGATACATGATAAGCTGGAAATTATAAGATGCATGATAAGTGTCATATGGTACCTTCCAAATGATGCTTTCATATTCCTAGGGAAAATGTTCTAGGACTATTAATCAGTATTTAAAAACTTAACCATTGGGCTGCACATTAAATATAGCTAAATTGATAAATTTTATGTTATGTATGTGTTAATACAATTTTAAAGGGAATCTTAAGGCAAGCCAACAAGTCAACTTTAGTGTGTACAGTTTTAAGTATGTTATATACTCAGATTTCAAGTTGTAATATTTTTATTTTATAAAATTAAATTAAGCCCATAGCAAGAAAGCAATTATAAACATTGCTATATAAACTGATAATAAAGTAGTAGTAATATATTAATGAATGAAGCAGAAAGAAAATCAACACTGGACCAGTAGGTAATGTTTTTTAAAAATTAGATTTTTATGAGTGTTTTGCCTGCATGTATCTACGCACCACCTGTGTATCTACTGCCCACGGGGGTTAGACCCCTGGACCTGGAGTTATGGATGATTGTGCGCCACCATGTGGGTGCTGGGAATCAAGCCTGGATCCTTTGGAAGAACAAGTGCTCTTACTTGCTGAACCATCTCTTCACCTGCTTCCAGGAGGTGATGTTAAAGGCTAGTACCCAGCTAGCCTGTAGCTCTCTCTTGCTGCTGTAGAGGCTGACTGGTTGGCAGGAATGCTGGGTAGAAATGAGTGACATGGAAAGGCTGAAATGAATCCTGAGAACAAGTGTGTGCTCATTTGTTCTGAGTCTTTAAAGAGTCAGGACTGGCCTGACATGACTAAAGTAGCAGGGTTAATGGATAGCAAGGTCTCGGTCTAAAACAACAGTAACATACATAGCCGCTGTTTCCTAACCTACACCAGCTTGGCTTTTTATGAACAATGTATTTCTGGACAAACACCAGTAATAGTTATCACAGACAAGTACTCAGATGGTGTTTAATTAATGACATTCAAAAGAGCAGTGGAGACAGTGAAGAGAACAGTTAACCATGCAATACACGGACATGTTCTCTGAGCTAAACAGAGAAGTGGTAGTTCTGGCAATTATTTTCAAAATGCATCCAAAGTGCCTTATTTAGGGTTTAAGGATCATAGGTTTTGTTGAATTCATAGATAGATTCCAGTCCTTTGCTAGACTATACCTCAAAAATAAAACCCAGAAGGGAATTAAAGAAAAGAAAATGAAAAGGATATTAATATATCCAACTGTTACTTAGGGTTACATTAGTTTGGGGCTTCACCACTCCCTAATTGTAGATGAACAACAGTCTTATTAAATAAGAAACACAGAGTCAAATGCAGAGTTAAAAGCCCAATAGGTCAGAGCAGTAGCTGAGAGCTGAGACTTAAAACCACCTTCTTACCCTTCCTGCTGCTGCTGTCCTTCCCCTCAGCAAGAGACCTACTTCCTGTGTATCTGTCTTTTTATTGACTTTCTGTTCTGCCTTCTCATTGGTTGTAAACCCATCCACGTGACCTCCTCATCACTGCCTGTCTATACAGACCTCCAGGTCTTCTATGGTTGGTATTGAGATTAAAGGCATGTGTCTCCATGCTGGCTGTATCCTTGAACACACAGAGATCTGTCTGTCATGTGATCTGGATTAAAGGTGTGCGCCACCACCGCCCAGCTTCTGCTATGGCTTGCTATTAGCTCTGACCCCCAGGCAACTTTATTTATTAACATACAAATAAAATCACATTTCAGTACAAATAAAATATCACCACACCTAATGAAAGAATGTCTCAATCAGTTAGTTCACAACTCTTCCCTACTCTAAGAAACCCCCTGGAAGACTCTCTGAAAGGCAGCTTCACTTTACCCATATGGGGTTATAATTCTGAGGGCAATTTAGTGAGCCTTATATATTGGGAGGGGTGGCCATCTGTTCCATACTTTATAAACTTTCTAAACAAAGTTGCTCACATTGCTGGGATTTGAACTTTTAATGCAGTACAAGTTCACAGCTATCTAAATTCATAGGAGATAAAGTAGAGAATTTATTCATTAAGCAGACTCAGCACATATAAATATGAGTGAATCAGAAAAACTGAATAGATAGAGAAAAAGAAAGTAGCTTCTCTCAATCACAAAGAATGTGAGAGACAGTAGTTCTTGTCCCCTTACAAATCCATCAAACAAGTCCCACTGTCCTTGAGGCATTGCTGATGGTAGCACCCTTCATTCATCATGGAATCAGACTATGAAGGTTCTAATTTACCTCCTGGTTTCAACAGTTCCTAGCACTCCTGTCTACACTACATTAGGAATGTGCTGCAGCTATGTCCTCAAAGAAGATCATTAGCTCTATTTCTCTCCATTTCTAATAAAGGGTATTCTCCACTTAATTGTTCCTTCTGTCTCTTCAGAACTTCCTCCATACATACAGGGTTCTATGGCAAGACTGTGCAATTTAAATTCACATTTAACTTGACATTAAAGAAACAGCTAACATTTACTGAGGGTCTACTAGAGGACCAAGTTCTATGCTAAATGCTTCACACACTATCTCAGTTTATCCCCACCACTACTTTGTGAGTCAGTCTTTATTGTCTACTCAATTGTCCCAACATGCACCGAAGAGATTAATGAAGCACAACTCTAACTGTAAAGGCATTCCAGAAGGGAGTAACTAATGAAGAAGATCCATTCTGAACATGAATAACATTACCCCACAGGCTAGGAACTCAGATGGGGGGAAATGTGTCAGGGGTGGGGGGGGGGGGTAAAAAGCAAAAGCATTCTCTCTGTGTTTCTCGTTCTCTATGAGACAGTGGTCTGTTACATACTTCTACCACCATGATGTTCTACCTCATGATGGGCCCAGAATCAACAGAGAGAAAACTGTGGTCTGAAACCATGAACCAAACTATTTAAATCAGAATTTTTGTCACAGTGACAAGATGTCTAACCCAGGACATTGCTATCATAAATCTCTGTTTTACTGATGAGGACCTGGGATTGGTAAGGTTTGACTGTTGAGTCAAGTGCTTTGGGCTTGATGGTTAGTGGTTAGCTTCACTGTTTACTCTAGTCCTCCAAAGAACACTGAGCAGCAAGGGAAGAAGAATGAGTTGGCCAAGTACTGCCATTATTCAACATGTACACCGAAATGAAAACGTGAACATTTTCCTCATTGTAGGGCAAACGTGACCAAATATTCAACAATAAAGCCAACCACTGCTTGAACATGTGTGAATTGACAGGATGCACAAAGAAAGAAGAATGGGAGCTTTGATTCAGACATATCTACACTGTCATTTAGCACTTGGCTGGCCCTGTAGACACAGTCTGAACCTCAGCTCTATGATCAAGTGTGTCAAGCAGTGAGGCTGTCTATGGTTGTTGAAAGACTGCATGTACAAAATGGATGTACCGCTGGGCAGTAGTGGCACACACCTTTAATCCCAGCACTTAGGAGGCAGAGCCAGGCAGATCTCTGTGAGTTCGAGGCCAGCCTGGTCTACAGAGTGAGATCCAAGACAGGCACCAAAACTACACAGAGAAACCCTGTCTTGAAAAGCCAAAATAAATAAATAAATAGATAGATAAAAAATAAAAAAATAGAAAGAAAATGGATGTTCCATTCCTTGTGTAGACATAGTCTCCCCCCCACCTCTCTCTCTCTCCCTCCCTCCTACTCTCCCCACCTCCTCTTTCTCTCTCCTTATTGGAATTATCATAGCACATGTTGCCATCAGAATACTTGTGGGAGAGCAAGTCACAGAACAAGCTATATTTAGTGCTCCAATCATTTTGGTAGTTTCATTTATAGAATTCTTACTTGATAAATTACTATGGAGTAACAAGCTATGTTTATCGACAGGGAAATTAGAAGCAAATGATGAGTCATTCAGCCAAATTCTGAAGAGATTACAGGAATGGCCTTTGGGAAGCAGTACTATTACTGGTGAATCTCTCACAGTAACCCTGGGAGCATGACACTATAAATGCCTTTATCTTTTGTGCACTGCGCTGTCCATTATGTGTTGATAGGGAGCTTTAGTTTAATGTAGTCAGGCAGGATCCTGGCCAAGGAGATGGCAAAGCAATACCACTAACATAACCAGTCACTACCACAAGAAAAGAGAGCTGTAAGCTCAGTTCCTATACCCAAGGGATCTACACACTCTTCTGGCTTCTGTGGACGCTCACACTCACACATACCACAAATAAAAGTAATAAAAATAGAATTTTAAAAAATTCAGGAGCTGGAGAGATGTCTCAGGGGTTACAAGCACTTGCTATTCTCGCAAAGGACCTGAGTTTTGTTCCCAGAATCCCTACTGGATGGCTCACAACTTCCTGTAACTTCAACTTCAGGGGATCTTATGCCCTCTTCTGGCCTTTTAGATACTGGAATCATTTTCATCTACCCACACATAGGTGCACACACACATACATAATTAAATAGAATTGGTTTAATGATTTCCCTTTCAGATTGTTTATAGTTAGTGTATAGAAATGCAACTGACATTTGGAGGTTGAATTTGTGTCCAGCACTTTGCTTAATCCATTATTTCTTTTTCTTTCTTTCTCTTTCTTTCTTTCTTTCTTTCTTTCTTTCTTTCTTTTTTTCTTTCTCTCTCTCTCTCTCTCTCTCTCTCTCTCTCTCTCTCTCTCCCTCCCTCCCTCCCTCCCTCCCTCCCTCCCTTCCTCCCTTCCTTTCTTCCTTTCTTCCTTTTTGGTTTTTCAAGACAGGGTTTCTCTGTGTAGCTTTGTGCTTTTCCTGGAACTCACTCTGTAGACCAGGCTGGCCTCGAACTTACAGAGATCCGCCTGCCTCTGCCTCCCGAGTGCTGGGATTAAAGGTGTGCGCCACCACTGCCTGGCTTCATTGTTATTTCGTGTGTGTGTGTGTGTGTGTGTGTGTGTGTGTGTGTGTGTGTGTCCCATGGAAAAACTGTATTAATTTCATACTCTCTGTGAACAGAGATAATTTCCCTGTTCCTTTTCAGTTTGGATGTTCGTTCGTTCTTTCCTGTGGAAGATCAGGTTAACTAGAATGGGTAAAAGAGGACACCAGTCTCCTGCTCCTGCCTTTGCAGGAATAGCCTTCAGTCTCATCAGGGAGCATGATGCTTACCACATTGTTTTCATAAATGACTTCACTTTGTGGAGGCAGTCTCCTTCTACTCCTAATTGTTGAGTGTTTTTATCACAAAGGGTGTGGAACCTTGCCTAATAGTTTTCTGCATCGGTTAAAATTATGTTTCTTCTTCATCCTGTTAATATTGTACACTGCCCTGATGACTGTCACATGTGGATACATCATTGCATTCTGGGATAAATCCTACCTGGATATAATGACTAATTCTGGCAAATGTTCCCTATAAACACAGATAAGACAAACCTCAGCAAGTGGTAAACAACATTACACAGGATGAGGATGTAGACTGCCAGGCCATCCACCCTTGCTATTTCTCTTTTTAGCTGTTTTCTTTGTGAGTAACATGGAAAGTATATTTAAACCCTGAATTGTGGGAGCTGGGGAAATGGCTCCGAGGCTAAGAACACTTGAGGCTTTTCCAGAGAACCTGGGTTCAGTTTCCAGTACCCAGACGGCAGCTCACAACCATCCTTAACTCTAGTTCCAGGGTTTCCAGAACCCTCTTCTGGCCTCCATGGGCACAAGGTACCCAGACTGTGCACTTACATACATGTGGACAAAACACTCATAAATATAAAATAAAAATAATTTAAAAATTCTGAGTCCTGAACACCGAAATTTGAATTTACAACAGCCTATCTTTGGCAATACACAAAAGCTTCACTCCTTCAAGGGTTCTACCCCAACCCTTTCTATACTTGAAGGTATTAAAATTACTTTTTTATTTTAATCTTCAGTGTAAACAAATTATTATTTAAGTCAATTAGTCTCTTATGCACATAAAAAATGTGAATAAAAATGTTTCATTTGGTTACTGAACTTGTCTGCTCCAGTATTTCCTTTTATGAACAGGAGGCATTACTCATTGGTAGAATACTTTGCCAGCAAGCTTGAGGCTGAGGGTTCAATCAACATCATCATGTATGTCTGCATATGCACAAACACACATGTACACACAGAGAAAGAGAGACAGAGAGAGAGATAGCGACTGAGAGAGATTTTTGTGTTTGCTTCTTGGTTTTCTATCTCCTTATTGATATTCCCATATACCTATCTATATAACATTTCATAGACTCAGTATCTTCCTTTAGTTCTGTAAGCATCTTCAAGGCAGTTGCTTTATAGCCTGTCTCTTGTGTCTGTCATCAGGTCTTTCTTTGGGGTACTTTTTGTTGATTATTTCTCTTTAAATGGGCCATAGTTCCCTATTTCTTTACAGTCATAAGAATTTTCGTTGAAAACTGGACATCAAGCTCGTGGGCAATGGAGGCAGTGATGGAGACGAGCTCTGATTCTGGCTTTAGCTCCGGCTCTGGCACAGACTCCCAGTCTGGGTCTGGTAACCTAGAGACCCGCCAAAATTTTTTGACTCTCCAGTGGTGTCCTGCCTGCGACCTGGCAACTGTTTTGGAGCGCTTCAAAGAAGGAAGAGAGTTCGGGTGCCTGGGGTCGGGTCTGTAAAGCCACCGCCTCTTCCCAAGGATCCTGCTCCATGGCCAGCCTGTCCCATGCAGTTGAAATAAGTTGACAACCATTAGCCTGGGTTGCAACTGCAGGTGGCACTGGAAACTGACTGGTTCCTGGACATGCCCAGTAGAAGGAGAGATCTAGTCAGCAGCAGCTAAGCTGGTCAGCTTTATCTTCTATACAGACTGGTTGGTGGTGGCTGTGGCAGTAGAACAGGCTTGAGAAACAGCAATGGTAGTGCTATTGGCCTTCCAGTCCCACCTATCACAGCCTTAACCACCCCAGGTCCTGTTTGTCATTGCCAAATTCCTGACTAACCAGTAGATTAGAGCCTGTTCTTTGAGTTTCTTTTCTTCATCTACCTGCTGATTGTTCTGTTCATTCAATACATCAACCATCTAGAAGACCATGTAGTGGTATCCATACAATCATCCTGCATCTTGTACTTCACTGAATTTTCATCTCATTGATTATCACCTGGCAGCATTCATCACAGCAAGGATTGTGAGGAGGCTCGTACCAGCCCTCATTTCAGAGAAAGGATCCCTACCTGAGAAAGACCAGTCATTTTTAAAGACAGCATCTATGATTCACTACACAACTCTGATACTGGCCTGCTCGGTGCCACTTAATCTGTGTGGATGGGTGCTTTGCTGGACTCTGGTTAATCTCTTCTGAAGCCATTCAGTCCTCAATCTCCTCTTCCTTGGCTATCCACTTGGTGTTTATGTTCCTCTCTGCTGTTTTCACCAAGATAGTAGAACCCATCTTCTTCTCACAGACTATGTAGTTCAGCATCAGGCAGTAGAGAAAGGTGCTTCAAATGTGGGCAGTTTGGCCACATCCAAAGATTTCCTCTCCTTATTGCTGGAGTCTCTAAAATAACAGTTTAATAATGCTACGCCTATTCCCCACCCTCAGCTGTCCCCTATCTCCTGATCTCATTTACAATGAGGTAGAATGTTTGAAAGCAGATTTCAACCACAGAATCAAGGAAGTTCTCTTCAACTCCCTCTTCAGTGCCTACTATGTTGCATTTCTTCCGCTGTGTTTTGTGAAGAGTACCCAGTATTACCACATGCACTGATCATGTGAGCATCTCATTATGGTGTGGATCAATGCTTTTGTCATACTCACCATGCAACTGCTACCATCCAAATACTGTGATTTGCTACATAAATCAGCTGCTCACCTGGGCAAGTGGCAGAAGTTGGAACATGGGTTCTACAGCAATGCTCCATAATATATTTGGTCAGAAAACACAATATGGCCTCAAGGGGTGTTGGTGCAGCACAGCAGATGTTTATATAGAGTCATGGGACCTTACAACATGGCATTGCTTTCAGATGTATCCCATGCCCGCTTTTATTTCCTGTTTCATTGTCTGTTAAGGCTGTTCAACCTGCTTATCCTCATTGAGGGCAGTGTTGTCTTCTACCAACTCTGTTCCTTGCTGCAGTCAGAGAAGTAGAATCACATACTCTCCATGACACTCATCCTTTTCTGCAACTACTATGTTTTATTTAAGCTCCTCCAGGACAGAATAGTCTTAGGCAGAGCATACTCCTACCCACCCCCAACAGTTATGAACGCAAAACAAATTAAGCTGCCTCTCAACATGAGGGAGAACTCAGATAAAAATATTTTCATACAATCTATTTTTTCTTGTGATTTTTATAATATTTAAAATATTTTATATTTTGTATACTATTATGCTATGGATATTGCTCTGTATAAATAAAATGCTGATTGGCCAGTAGCCAGGCAGGAAGTATAGGCGGGACAAGCAGAGAAGAGAACTGTGGGAACAGGAAGGCTGAAAGGAAACGCTGCCAGCCGCCATGACAAGCAACATGTGAAGGTGCTGGTGAGCCACGAGCCATGTGGCAAGGTATAGATGAATAGAAATTGGTTAATTTAAGATATAAGAACAGATAGCAAGAAACATGAGCCACACAGCCATACAGTTTGTAAGCAATATAAGTCTCTGTGTGTTTACTTGGTTGGGTCTAAGTGGCTGAGGGACTGGCGGGTGAGAGAGATTTGTCCTGACCGTGGGCCAGGCAGGACAGGAGAAAACTCCAGCTACACTATTATGTTTTGAAAGTTGGGAAGGGCAAGGGATATTAAATGTATCCATAAACAAAGTGATGTTATCTTTCATGTGTTAGTATATTTGAATATTATGTATGAGAGGTCACCCCTTCAGTGACTTGTTAAAAACAAAGATTGACTTGTTAAAAAAAAAAAAAAAAAAAAAACTAGACATCTGAGAACAATGATGCGGTAACTCTAGGAACCAGATCTTCTCTTTTCGTCAGAAGTTGGCTTCTGTCTGTCTGTTTTCAGTTGTGGTAGCTGTAGACTTACAATAGCTATCAGGGAGGATATATTAACAAGAGAGATGCTTGTGTCCCTCCCTCTGCTATTAGACTGTAGAGACAATGGAGCCATGCTGGAGGAAGTGATAAAAGATTGAAACCCTGGTGTCAGCCAGAGGACGGACCTGCATTCCAGAAAGCAAGTTCTCATGCTCTGGGTTCTGACAACTTAAATTAACACATACATATTTCCTGGCTTTTATTTTGTCTTTTATAAAACTATAACACTTACATAAGAGGAGAAGAGAAACTAGAAATCTCTCTCCCTAGTTTGGCCAGACTATAAATTCATTTCCTTCGTTAATTTGTCTGCTCATTTCTTTTAGGAAGCAATGAGTTCATGAATCTAAGTACCGTTATAACAGGCTTTCTCCCAAAAATTAGCCTTCCAGGTTGGAGAGACAACTCAGCAGTTAAAAGCACTGACTGCTCTTCCAGAGGACCCTGGTTCAATTTCCAGCACCCACATGGCAGCTCACAACTGTCTGTAACTTCAGTTCCAGGGGATCTGACACCTTCACACAGATATATACATGCAGGCAAGACACCAATGCACATAAAATAAAAATAAATTATTTTTTTAAAATTAGCTTTCCATTCAACTGCAGGCCTTCTCAGCCCAAGTGTGCCATTCAGCATACACAGTCATTTTCTAACTTCCCTGTATGTGCAGTTGCTCTCTAGAATCTTAACATTCTTATCTTTAACATCAGGCCCCTAAAAAGAGAGGGGAAAGGTGGCGTTCTCACGGTGAGGAACAAAGTGTCTTGAACTCTTACCACACTGGGAGCCACTTCAGCTGAGGAGAAAGAGACTGCAAAATGGAAGGAGAGCAACCTCCACTGCCATCATCTTCGTTGTATGCAACCTTGTGATCATAGACAACGCTGAAGAGTAAACATCCCCCGTGCTTAGGAATGGGGCCTTTTTGGTCAGCTGACCTTGAGATGTAGTCAAAAGATTTCCTGTGCCCACAAATCTTCCTCACCCTTCTTACAGGACCCCACAGAGACACTGTTGCCCCCTAAACAGCAGGAAGTAATTCTAAGAAAACTATGCCCCCTCTCTCAAAGTTTCATTTTTCTCAGGGTTATGGATGGATGGTTATAGGGTTGGGGGTGGAGCAATAAAATTTAGACTCAGTATTCTCCTTTAGACAAAAAAAGGGGGGAATAGATAGGTATAGGATATTAAGGTAGATTATTGTATGGACTAGTAAACTGATTTAGCAAATTATCAGTCTTGGATAATTTGCACTGATATGGATTCTTGTATATTTGATACAAATGTAAATTATTCCTATATTCCTATTTAAGATAATTTGTATATTGATATAAATACAAAACTATATTTATTGTATTGTACACATACTCTTACTCCTGTTTGAAATATTTTGTATATTGATACAAATGTAATATTATATTTATCATACTGTATGTATGTTCTATCTCTGTTTAGGATATTTTGCATATTGATACATATTAAGGATATTGTTGTCATTGCATATTGCATTATACATTTCTACCTCTGTTTAAGATATTTTGTGTATTGTCACAATTTTAAGGTCATTGTCCTTATACAGTACATCTGCTTACAGACTATTTATCTTGTTAATGTGAAGCCTTAGTCCTTAGGTTATTTAGGTAGAGAAGACTTTCAGAAATATAGTCACCCATGCTTGTCATTTCTATAGTTATGTTAGTTAAGTTGTCCAGATTTAAAGAAACATAGGTCAGATGGATAGGTAATCTTCAAACATTTCATAGACCTAGAGAATATGACATTTAAATGTTTTGATAACTTAGAATTCTGTTGACATGAAATATGATTGCTCCTGGCAGCATGGATCTGATCCTGAGAGAATGTTGGGCTTCTAGACATTTCTGTTTGGAAGTTTGTCTCCTTCTTGTTCCAAAATGGCCTGCTGGACAAAGAACTGCCCTTGCCTTGACTGCTTACAGAAGAACGCTGTCCTTTCAGGACAAGCAGGACACAAGGAAAAGCAACTACTGAATTCTGCCAAGACAAGGTAAGATGGTCTTTCAAAATTTCTGCTTCTGAAAATTGTCTGCCAGATATTCTAGGCCTGTAGCCAAATTGGATGCCCCTACAATGCTGAGAAACTTTAAGTGACTGTCCAGGCTGCCAGCTGTCTCTGTCTATTCTCACAAGAATTTTGGAAATTGCTTGCTTGCATTTTCCATTTTTCCAGGCATTATTTTCCTTCTCAAGTCTTTGATGGAGTTGAAGACTAGATAGTTACAGTTACAATCTTCTTGTATCTTAGCTAGAACATATTAGTACTAGAGTTAGAATCTTCAAAATAGGACAACTATTGAAGTAATCTCGGTAATTTGACATTTACCTGTGTTCTGGACATTTCGGGACATTTAGCATTTCTTTCTTGTTTGATGTTATTCCTGTTGGTGGTAGTTCCATTTTTGTTTATGTTATTACCCTTTGTTTTTCCTGGAAAATACTTGATAATCATTCTTATTGTATATAGTTTGCATTAAGTTTAGAACCTTCTTTATTAGACAAAAAGGGGAAATGTAGTGGTATTTGTTCCGCCCATGACCTTGGGATAGGGCCCGAAGGAGGTGGTGCTTCCTTCCTTTGTACATGATCTCTCAAAAGGAGAGGGAGAATGGTCACATACCCCTTCTCCCTGCTCCTGTCTGCGAAGTGGATTCGCTCCTGGTCAGATCAAAGGACTACTTCAGCTGTCTACTCTGTTCTGTATTCATGAGTGTATTTCCTCAATTTACCTTAATAAATTTCCCTAATACTTCTTAAAACAGATTCCCGTGGATTTATTGCTTTATTGAGGGCTGTGTAAGTTTCTACAGGAACTGTGTAACAGCTGCCTGATGCAGGGATAGGTGAGAGTCCAGTAGCTGCTACTTCACTAAAACCACAAGCTAACTAAAATTAACTCTATATAGCCCAAGCTTTCCTTGGAAGTCACAAATCTTTACTATACATCAGAGATCAAACTAGTTATACTGGACAGATCTACCATTGTGGTTACTGTCTAGATAAAAACAGACCCTTAATGTCTTCCAGTCCATCATCTCAGAATCTTTTTCCTGAACCCTTAAGAGAAGGAAGTGTTCTTTAACATGGGAGGAATGGATTTTAGGTGTCTGTACAGCTACTAATGAAGAATATATGAATGCACTGGTAGAAATTATAAGTCTACAGTCTAAACTAGGAATGGTGACATTTTCCAGTACTTTAGAGATGATATGGACTCCAATTTACAATTCTGTTGTCCAAATTTCTCAGGGATTTAATGTTTTATGGTTGTCCTGGAACTCCAATATCTTGAGATGCTAACTCTACGTTGCCTTTAGCTCTTTTTGGAGTATACCTCAATGTATCAATAAGTGTAATAATTATTGGTAAGGAAAGCCTTCCACTTGTATGCAGAGGCAGTGCAGCAACTGAGTATTTCTGTGAGCTCAGCAATTAAATTAAGTCAGCAGACCCATAAACAAACATGAATGAACTGAAAGGGAGAATTATTTTTCATTATATAAAACAAAAAGTTTCATTTTCTGATAAATGCATATAAGACTGCCTTTCTAGACAAATTTATTTCTACCTCATGTTATATAGGTACTACAAAACGTATAGTCCATAGTTAATGGAGATTCTAAAATATGTGATTATCTGTTGAACCAAGCTATGAAATAAGATTTTGCCAGCTATAGACAGAACAATCTATGGCTAGAATCCTTCACCTGGTATCAGAAAAAATCTGATCAAACACCATGTATAATTTACATTCCTCTTCCCCCCGCCCTAGAAGGAATTTTAAGAAAGCCTGTATTTTCTATCATCCATTATTTCAGAACCAAGGTAGCACAATGTAGAGTTAGCACTTCATTATCTAGGAGCTGTGGGGCAGAGTGGATCACCAAACATTAAATCCCGGGGAGACTGTGGCAATAACATTGTAAGTTGGGGTCAGTATCATCTATGTCTCCAAAATACTAGAAAATGTCACTTATTCCTTGTTTGAAGTTAATCATTTTCAACCAATTTCTTATATGCATTGTTTTGGGACCTTTTTTCTACTTTGCTTATCAGCCTTTCCTAAGTCGATCTTGCATTATTTCCTAAGCAACTGAAACAATAAGGCCTTTGTCATCCCTCTGTTTCCCCTTTCTAGTGAGCATAAATCTTTAGATAACCTAGAGTGGGAATCTGGGCCCAGTAGGAGAGTTTGGCATATAACAGCTGAATTTGAGGAACTTGATTTTGGAAATGAAAGAGACCCACAAAGGCATCCCCATTCTATCTCAAAGGTTCAAGTGAAGAAAAAGGTAGGGATAGGAGAGCTAAGGGCAGAAGCGGAGCCTGAATGACAGCCAAGGAAAGAGCCAAGAGCCTGTGGGTATCTAGCAAGTCATCCACACAAATCGCCAGCTGGGGACTTGGAAAGGGAGAAGGGAAGCAGCCACACTTCTCAGCCTCACTTTCTCATCCTCAATCCATGCATTGTCAATTTGCATTTGCAGCTCTGAATTCCTGATCTTTGTATAAGGATTTCTGCCGAAGCCTTTAATAGGTTAAAAACAAAAACATACAGCTCTTGATTCCATAAGATTTGGCTATCTTCTCTATCAGACTTTTCCCTAGCCCAGGGGGTTGATAATAAATTAATCCTGACAAAATTTCAATGCTGAGGATAGTGTGTATTCCGATAACTTACAATACACTTTGACTTTTGTGCTTACAATTAAATATAGCATTTTAGAAATGCCTTAATCTTACCTGCCACACTGTTAAACACTAGCATCTGCAGCCAGCTTTGTGGACAGCTAGGTGTCCCTACACTTTAGAAGGAAGGGGAGGACAAGGAAGACACAGTCCTCACTTTTGTCTATGGTTACCAGCAGATCTGTCTAGAAATACACCCAAAAGGAGAGAGCCGAGAAGGGGCTTCATAGTGAGGTGGTTGGTTAACTAACATGAAGTAGGTCCATGTGGTGGTCTGTCATGGTTACAGATTTACACTCAAATGGTTTCCTTCTAACTGCTTTCCAACTGAATTGTACAAAAATGCTACATATGCCAAAGATAAAGTAAAACTCATTTAAAACAATCTCAAATTACCACAGATTTAATTTTACTGAGATCGATTACATGATTTATCTACATCTATATTGAGGTATAGACCTGAATATATCCTTCTCACTATTGAAAAAAATCAAAAGTGACTTAAAGATATCCATATTTATGACTCCTACTTTTTATCAGGTTTTTAATGACAGCATGGTTTGTAGATAAAACACTTTAGTGTTGAGCTTAAGCCCAGGTAGCTTGGTGGCTTGTGTGCACTATGGCTACTCCTTGGGAATGGGTACAGCTCACCTCTCATCCCTAGCCTGAGAATCCAATCTATAAATTAATTGTAATGTGCAAATTAAAGTTTAAAAAGAGTGCAAAGACACCAAAGGAGTTAATGTAATGAAATAATCAGTTTGAAATATGAAAAGCTTGTTGTACTCCATAATTAATTTCCTGTGACTGATGCAGAAACTTTGTCCCAGGAGAATTTAAAAAATGACAATCTAGAAGAATCATTTAAAAAGTGCATTCCTTAGTTGATTTTACTACATTGCCATTGGAAAAGCTTTAAACCCCCATAGCTATTTTATATCCACAATTTCTTTGAAAAATATCGTATTTCAATTTAAAAGCATACTATGCATTGTTTTGTTTTTATAAGTCCAAATGTAACTATGTTTTAAAATCTGAGATAAAAAATTTACAAGAAGTTAGAGAAACTGCAAAAAGAATAAAGTTTTTATGTCACTGTACCTACCTTTAATGTGAGACTGTAATGTCCAACAAATGTCGCACTTATCCATGCTGTTGAGTGGGGGTCACCCAGAAATTCTATGTGATACTTTTCAACATTTCCATCCTGGTCATAGGTCACATATTTCCCTTTGAAAGGATCAGGACAAAGTATTCCTGGCCAACTTTCAAAAAAAAATTAAAATAAGTTTCATTCCTTTAAAAAAAAAAGTAACTCATTGACACATCTGTCACAATCAAATATTGAACTTATTTCTTTGAATTTTAACAACTTCTACAAACATAAATTTATTCCTACTTACACCTTTCAAGGATAATAAACAAGTAATAAATTGTATCTTTGTAGCAATAAAATGTTTTGATACTGTCACAGACAAGATGAAAAAGAATTCTAAAAGAAATGATACCCAGAATCCATATGAAACATTTGGACACAACTGACAGGCAAAAAAAGGGAGAAATGATACATTAAATTCTCTGTGCAATTGAATTAATGCTATCCACAAAAATGATGAGTTACCAAAATATTAACCACTGACATGGCTTCTGCCAAAGCGAGAGAAAGCTATGTGGATGGATGATAGATGATAGATAGATAGATAGATAGATAGATAGATAGATAGATAGATAGACAGACAGATTAGATATTATAGACAATAGATAGATGAGAGATACATAGATAACAGATAAGTGATAGGTAGACAGATAGGTGATAGGTAGATAAGTGATGGACAGATAGATGATATGCCAGATAGACATAGATGATAGCTTATAGGTAAATGATAAATTTTAGATAATAAATGACAGAGAGTTATAAAGCATTGATAGCCTAAAGATAAATGATAGGTAATAGATTATAAATAGATGTAGATACATAGCTATAGGCAAATAGATAACAGATAGATTAACAGGTGACAGGCAGAAAAACAGCTCACTGCTCCAACAGTGTTAACACTGTAGAGGACAGAAAAGGCAGAACTTTAGCTCAGCATTCTAAACTGTTCCTCCCCTCGATCTGCTCAGTTGACAAGTCACTACTTTGCTAAAGAAAATTCAGAACTCTAAGTAAAATTTTATTTTAAAAGATCTTTAAAGATATGTTTAGGAGCTGGAGAGATGTCTCAGTAGTTAAGAGCACTGGTTGCTCTTCTAGAGGATCTGGGTTCAATTCTCAGCACCCACATGGCAGCTCACAACCATCTGTTGGAACTCCAGTTCTAGAGGTTCTAATGCCCTCTCTCCTGTCTTCTGCAGGCACCAGGCATACAGGTGGTACAGAGACAAAACACCCACACATAAAGTAAAATTTAAATGTAATGTTTATTGGGACAAAAACTTCTACAGAGCTCATTTTTCCTTTTGGACACTCAGTTCCCACATCTATAGCTTTCTATTTTTCTACTTTCTATCTAATTTTGATTTCTTTTAATCATTGCTTTTTAACTATAGTTGTGTGTGTGTGTGTGTGTGTGTGTGTGTGTGTGTGTGTAGGTGCAAAAGCACTATGTACTCTTAATTGCTAAGCCATCTCTCCAGCCCCTGATTTTTCTTCTCTGCATCAGCAGCCAGAAGTTCAAGGCCAGGACAACACTGCTAAGCAAAGGCTGAAAACAATACCCCATCTGGAGTCCAAACGGGAAATTAGACAGCAAGTCCTGAAAACTGCTGATGTGAGAAAACCCACGCCTGCTCTACTCACTTTATTTATTCAATTCCATATCAAAAGGAAGCTGAAACAATCATCTTGAAATTTCCTGACTATGAATATAAATGAAAACAAAGTTAGGTAGGGAAAGGTGGCACAGGCCTCTAATCCCAGCACTCACAAGGCAGAGGTAGGCATATCTCTGTGAGGTTGAGGCTAGCCTGGTCTATGTCTAGTTCTAAGCTAGCCTGGCTACATAGTGAGATCCTATCTCAAACAAACAAGCAAATTTAGCACTGACTAAGAAAACTGAAATTTTCAAGTACTGCATTTTCTCAATATTTAACAGAAAGTATATGTGTATCTCAGAAAGGCTACTTTTTGCCTTCAGATAAAGCATGCTAATTATTGATGTGTGTCCTATTTATCCTGTGTATTAAATTGACATTTTCTTACACATTTTATATATTACCTTATATGAACTGACTGTCTTAGAAAACTACACCTCTGAAATTCAAATGATTATTTTATATTCAAGTGGTAAAATGTAAATTGTTAGCTTGAAATGCTATGTTAAGGATCCAATTCATATTTTATCCATAGCAAAAATTTTGTACACACACACACACACACACACACACTTAATTTGTTTCCCCCTCTGGCCTCAAATGATCCTCCTGACTCATTCTCCAGAGTGCTAGGATTACAGGTGTACCAGAATGCCCGATTCTAATTAAGTTTTAAATATTTTACCAACATTCCAACATCTGGCCTGCCACTCTGGCATTAAACCAAGAAAGAAAGACAGAAAATAAAGTGAGGATCTCGTGATAAAGAATCATGGTAGAAATCTGACAAAGGTTTACAGCTCAAGATCTAGATTGTGCACATCTAGCACTGTAACACTGAAAATTGTACACTTGTCCAGCTCTGGGCCGTCAGCAGCTCTGTAAAGTGGGAGAGTTACTAGCAGTCAAGTGAAGAAACTCATGTTCTCACTCTGCCTTCTACCAAGTGGCCAGCTTTCTGAAGGCATCTAGTTCTTGCGATGGCTCCTAACGTGTTATAAAGTTCAAATAAGTGTGTGATTTATACATTTTTGTTTTGAGAAATTAGAAGTCCGTCATCATCATAAGGCTGTGCTGTGTCATGACAAATTTAGATGTTAAAAACCTATTTTCCAGTATCTCAGAAGGTGACTGTATTCAGAGAAAGGGCCTTTAAAGAAATAACCAAGAAAGCTGGACATGGTGCAGTATGTATGTACTCCTTGCACTCAGGAGGTAGGGGGAGGAGGATCAGAGTCCAAGGTGAGTTGAACAACATGGGAGCCTGTCTCGAAACAAGAAGAAGTAACTCAGTTAAAACTGAGCTCATTAGGACAGGCTCTATGATTAAGACAACCTGCATCATGAGAAGAGATCAGGACACAGACATGCGGAGGGAAGAGCATGTGAGGACATGGCAAGAAAGCGGCATTCATAAGTCAAAGAGAAAGAAACTGTCCATGGGATACCTCCATCTCAGGACTTGGAGCCTGTGGAAAGCACATCTGCATTATATAAGCCAGCTAATGTGTGCTGCTTTGTTATGGCAACCAGAGAAGCTAATATGACTACGTATATGTAGAATAACTGGTGCAGCTGAAAAGAAGAATGATTTAGAAATATCTCCCTTTATTTAGCAAGAGGTTCTGTGTGTGCCTTTTAGAGGTTCCTAAGCATGTAGTGTACCAGAATGTGGGAGAAAACTGACTATGAGACCAATAGACAAGTACTACTCTCCTGAGAACTGTTTGCTTTTATTAAAAAAAAAAAATTAAATAAGCACTTCTAGATCCTGCATCAGTTTCTCTTTAACATTCTTGAATCAACTCATTTGAGCAACAGATACTCTGGATGCTGGCAAGAAGGAGTCTCTAACCTTAAGAACTGCCTATAAAGCCATAGGTTAATACAATCTACCCAGTGAGTACTCTGCTGTAAGCACCTCTGCAGGTAGCAGCTGTCTGTGTACTTCAGGGTCTAGAGTATTGCTTAATTAAGATCAGATTTTTGACTATTTCTTGTAGGTTAATTCTATCTTTACATTTTACTATTGCAATTTATCTTGTTATTATCATTCTATACATTTGTGCCATTGAATAAACAATGCAAGTAGATTTCAGTTTCTTAATTTGAAATTTAAATTTGTGCTCAGCTTAGCTTATAAAGAGGAACATAAATGATACACAGTCAAATGCATTCTACTCTCTGAAGAAGGGGAGATGCAGCTGTTTTTCAGGCATGTCAATGACAGTAATCACAAATTAAAGATAATTTAGGGACTGGATTAAAACGTTTTTGTATAAATTTTAAGTTCTTTGCCTTAGTTACTAATTCCTAGTAGAATTTTCTGTTTTTCAAATATATTGATTGATAAAGCAAATTCATTTCTTGAGTTACAGTTATTGAAACTTCAAATTTCCCATTTGGAAATTGCTTTCAAAATGCATTTTTAACTATGCTTTCAAAATGTTTGCTTTAGAGATGGAGAACTATAAATCCCTTTGTGATAATTTCAGTAAATGCTCATATTACATGTCCCCTAAAATACTGGATCTTATGTAGCCAATTAATGTTCATGTTAATTATAATATGGGAGGGAATAATACTATTTACAATGTTGTCATTTTGATTCCCAGAAAAGCCCTCATTTTAAAAAAAAAAAAAAAAAAAGGGCACAGAGGTCACAAATTTGTAAAGGCAGTAAGTGTATGCGTTTGTTAGGGCTGTTACAATGAAATATCACAGGCTTGATGGAAGAAGCAAGAGAAATTTACTTTCTGCAGCTTTTATAGGCTAGTAATCCAAGACTGAATATGAACAGTTTGTTTCTTCTGGTCTCTCTCCCAGGCTGGCAGAAGCCCCCTTTCTACTGTATTTTCAGTCTTTCTGTTTTCCATGTGCATGCCCGCACCCTGTCTTACAAGAATACCAGATAAATAGAATTAAGGCATTCCCTAATGGGTCTCATTTATAATTAATCACTTCTTTAAGGGTCCTATATCCAAATATGGTCACATTTTGATGTTTTAGAAGTTATGGCAGCATTCAACATATGAATGTTTAGGGTTCATAATTCATCACAAAATAGTGAGAAAGCAAGAACCTAAATCTACATATTGACTTGAAGGTCTATTACACACATGTGCATATCAGAACAGGCCTGTCATAGCCTCTCTTTTAAGGTTGATTCCTTATGGTCTTCATAGAGAACAAGACAATAAGTTAATATACTTGAGTTTTGTAATGTAAAAGTTTACAAACTAGTAAACAATTCTGAAAGGGTAGTATTGTGGTGATACACACTCAGAATCCTGTACAATTTCTTCATAAACACAGGTAGAGTAAATACAGCAGCACTACACTTGCCATATAGCAGCCATGATGAAGCTTAGTGATTGGCTACTGTATATGCACCAAAACAGGATCAGTAACTACAACTCCCGAGGAGACCTAGCAAGATTGGTGTTTGTGAGAGAAAAGAAGGGTGGGTGGGAAAAGCACAGAGCTCATGGGACAAATTGGAGAATGAGAACTTCAAAATGGTAGCAAGCTTCATGGGCGAGTCCAGCAGGCTGAACTGATAGCAACAGGCTAAACTGCAGCAGGGCAGCAAGCAAGTCTGAACACGCTGGGGCACTGAGGATCCCTGGGAACATGAAACCTAAGAGGAATCATTTCCAAGAACACCCTTAACTCTGATAAAACCAACAGACAATGGACTGCTGGGAGAAAAGTCAAGTCAAAGATGACAGGATCGATAAGAAGAGCAGAGGAACTTGTTTTGTTGCCAGATTAGTCTTCCCCATGGGACTCCAGGGAGCACGGAACTGGGCTAACAGAAAGGGGGCACTGATAGTTCCGACAGAGGTGCCAGAACAGCTGTAAAGCATGGCAAAACAAACCAGCGCACACAACAGTAGGAGCCAGTCCTCGGTGTCCCCTCTGCTCTCCAGCGGCCAGGCAGAGGACACCCACTGCTTCCCTTGTCACATCCTGGAGTGCAGTAGACAGGTACCACTGGAGAAGAGATCCCTTGTCTGGGAGTAGTAGGTAGTCACTGAAAACAAGGAGCAATCACAAGTTAGGGACCCTAGGGACACCCTGCCATGGGTCTGGGTGGGAGATGTCCACAAGAAGTACCCTAGGAGACTGAGAGGTTCAGGCAGCAAGGAGCTGCAACTGTGGAGAGCAGTGTTTGGGGGCCTCTCCCTCTGTGGTGAGGCACAGACACCTCTGTTAGCTGGGACTGCTTGGCCTCCAGGCCTGAGGCTTGCTGCTAAGTGGGACTGAGAGCTCTGAGCCCAGGTCAGTCAGACCACACAGCAAATCACTTACTTCCCCAGCCCCCTCCATTCCCACAGGATCACAGAAGAAACTAATACTAAGTTAGTATGGTAAAAACAGAATGAGACAAAAATACCAAAAGATGAAAACTTGCCACAGAGGAATGGCTTTGAAAGAGTAAGATTGTAATCAAGATTTCAAGTTGCCCTAACAGAATTAAAGAAAATAATGTAGATACAATGTACATGTGTGAACTAGAAAAACATTTAAAATGAGTGATTAAGGATTTGAAAAACTTAAAATGAAAACCTTTTTAAAACTTCAAAAATGAATGATAAATTGGAAGGAATAAAAAACTGGTACCTTCAGAAAAATAAAATATGTAAAGGAAAAATATTTATATTTTTAAAAGGCTAAAAAGATGAAAAAAGTTCAAGAAAAAGAAATATCAAAGACAGAAAGGATTACCTAAGTTACAGAATCATGAAGTAAAAACCCAAACCCATATGATGGGACAGTGTAACTGCCTTTAAGTTGAGAAAGTTTAACTGAATTCTAAGTCTTGTATACTGAAAACACATAGTATATATTTGAAAAAATTCAACCCATAATACAAAACTCTGAAATATAATAAATCTACATAAATTTAATGAAAAATATTTTAAGCATCTATGGAATAATTAATATCCTCAAATGTTTGTCATTTAGAAAAGCACTTATAAATAACCCATTTCAATGAAAAATTGGCAACTATTTTAAGATTAATAGAATACAATGTTTATCACAGTTCTTGGAAGAGATTTTGTAGCTTTAAGATGAAAAAATAAGAGATGAATTCAATTCAATTACCTAACGCTCACTTAAGGAAGCAGAGGAATGAACACAACTCAGATGACAAAGATGGTATCAGAGACTGGCAATTAAGGACCATTGGGACAGCTCAGCAGGCAAAGGCACTTGCCAACAAGCCTAATGACATGAGCTCCGTCCCCAGGACCCACATGGTGGAGGAAGAGCTGACTCTGGAGATTACACCAGTCAAAACACAGAGTGTAAACATGGAGTGAACCCTCAGGTACACTATGAACTCTAGAGCTAACTAGGATGTGTCAAGGTAAGTTCACTAATTACAACAAATCACATAGTGTGGAGTGTAACTGGGAGAGAGACTGAATTCTGAGTGGACAGAAGGTATAGGAAACTGTACTTACACCCAATTTTTGTGAACCCAAGGCGCTCTAAACACGGAAGTCTATTTTGTAAACCATGAGTAATTCTGGGTGAAAAGTTAGAAATAGGCAAATCCACTCCAAATGAAAAGCACAAGGCTGATCGTGTAGCTCAGCAGTAATGTTAGCCTAACAAGTGTGAGTCTCTTGGGATTTGATCTACTGGGACACACACACACACACACACACACTCATTCACTCATGCATACAGACCCACAAAGACACATGAAAATAAGTAACATAATAAAGAATTAAAGAAATCAGTAGTTAAGTAGTGGTTAATTTATAAGTAATAGACACTAACTAAATCCCTTACCTTGGCCAATTCTGTAATTTTACCAACACCAGGCTTCCAAGAGGAAGCTGTGAATAGACAATCTTATATCCGCTTTCCAGGAACTGAGACTCTGCAGGAAAATCCTCCTCAGAAACCGAGCAGCTGTTGTAGCAGGAGTCAGTGTTCATGAAGCAGTACCAGGGTTCACTGTGCTCCACCCTGGCCGCAGCCTCAGCAGACAGCATCCTCCATTTCAAGCAGCTTTCATTCTCACACTGGACCCACATTCTGTTTACAAACTCACTGCTTTCCAGGGCCGGGTCCATTGAGCTGCTACTGACCACTCAGCTAGCTTGGTTTTTTGTTTTTTGTTTTTCCTCAGAAGTTAAACAAATCTGGAAAATAAAAAAAAATGCATATTCAAGAGTAAGAGATAAAATTTAAATCACGAGAAAAAGTTCTTTTCTATTTTCTGCCTACTCCTGTGTGTCTGGCACGTGTTCTGCTGACCCACAACAATAACACAGCAGACATGTAAATTATGCTAACAAGTGCTCTGAAATTAAAAACGGGACAAATCCACCTTAAGATGAGCATCTAGTTCAGCATTGTCTATTACTGACACTTACTATACACAAGGTATTGCTTTCCTTTTTGAGACAATCCTATGCTGTAGCCCAGGCTGGCCTCAAACTCTCCACACTTTTGCCCAAGCTTCCTGGGTACTAGGATGAGCAAAACACACACAGAGATACCAGGTGTCAGGTCCCAACTGACTTATGCACACAGCTCACATTATACCCATTCTGCCAAGGAAACTGAAGCTAAGAAAAGCATGTTTAAGTCCCAGGCACAGTACTCTGTAAAAGGTTTAAATGCAGACATCTGGGCTCTTAATTCTGTGGTCTTGTCCTTAGATGCACTGCTCTAGAGTACACAACACCACAGACAGCATCATGCATAGTCCTGTTCTTTTTCTAAAAATCAGGAAAACCAAATACAGCAAATGTTTCACCTCATGAAAACTGTAATGATTTAAAAGTTAGATGAGCAACCTGTTCCTTAGGAAGTTCTGTCCCTTATCTCACTAACAAAGCACCTTCTCAGAGCTTTATTATGAGGTGTTTACATGTATGAATAGAGTTGTATGTTAACACTCCCCAAATTCAGCATCAGTAACAATACAGAAGGATATACTAATAATGTAACTACAGATGAAACTAAGTATTGACAATGTGTTTCCCAATAGCCTACTTTTAAAAAAACAGAGAGATATGGGAGCTGGCAAAAATGGCTCAGTGGACAAAGGGACCTGCTGCAAAGACTGGTGAACTGAATCTGATCCCAGAACTCACATGGTAGAAAAAGAAAATGGACTTGCATAAGTTTTTCTCTGATCTCCACGTGCATGCCACAATAAATGCATGTGAACACATACACACACACACACACACACACACACACACACACACATGCATACACACTAAGTAACTAAATAAATAAGTGCAAAAATATTTTGGTATACAAGAGTGATTAATCAGTACAACAGGACTATCCAAATACTAGCATCATTCAAACAGGCCTTTTAATTCACAAGTTAACCATACACTTATCTTATTTACTCCTCATGTTCCTTACTTGAGCCCCTACAAATTGCATTTGAAATAGTCAATATATGCATTAGCCATTGATTACTGTGTTTTAAAATTTTAACACTTTTTTATTAACTGCATTTTCATTTTAAAATTTCCTATGTCTGTTTTAAACTTTCCATTGTATATGGTATAATGTCTGTTACATGAGATCATTTTCATACAAGTAGGCACTTTATGTTGAGCACGCTCCCTCATAACTTTCCACCATGGCCTTCCTTTTTCACCCACACTCTCTCCTGTTAGTCCCATTATCTCCTGATAGTCTAGTTTCACTTTTATATTTATGTCATACATACATTTATAATTTCCCCTATCTACAGAAAACCTAGGAACCATGATTCTCAAACACATTTATTTTTTCTGAGACTGCCTTAATTCACTTGATATGATTATCTCCAGTTACATACACTTTCCTAAAATGATCTAACTTCACACTTCTTTATGGGTAAAAAAAATTCCATTGTACAAACACACCAGATTTTTATTCTCTATTCCCCTGTTGTCTCTATGTTGCTGGAAATCTAGGTTGGCTCCATCTGAACTACTGTAACCCGCTGCTGCAATAAATATTACTGTGCGAGTATCTCTGTGGTACGTTGTCTTGGAGTTCTTTGGGGAAATATGCAGGAATGGTATAATTAGGTCACATGGAAGACAACCTTCTCTTTTAGAACCTCTATACCCATTTCCATAATGGCTGTACTAGTTTACACTCCCACAGGCAATGGAGGGTCTACTTTGGTCCACATCCTCACCAGAAATTTGTTGTTTTCTTAATTACTGATATTCTGGCTGGGGTGAGATAGAATCTCAGTGCAATTTTAATTTGCATTTCTGTGATAGAAAAAGAGGTTGAACTTTTTACATGTGTTTATTGAACAAATTTGTATCTCATTATCTGAGCACTACCTGTTCACTTAGCCATTTACTGACTTGTTTGAATTCTTAGTTTTTTAGCTATTTGTACATTCTAGATATTAATCACATCACATGTACAGTTAGCACAGATCTTTCCCCATTCTCTAGGCTATTGGTAAACCCTGTTTATTGTTTCTATAGCTCTGCAGCAGCTCTAGATTACATGAGGCCCCATTTGTCAGGAAGTTATTGCCACTGCCTATGTCTTGAAATAATTCGTTTTTTCTTCTCTAATGGTTTCAGAGTTTCAGGTCTTATGTTAAGATATTTCATTCATTTGAAATTGATTTTTTGTACAATGATCTAGTTTTATCTTTCTATATGTGAATATTTACTTTTCCCACACCATTTGCTAAAGATGCTGTCCTTTCTCTAATGTATATTTTTTAGTATCATTATCAAAAAAAATCATGTGACTGCAGATATGTGGATTTATATCTGGGTCTTTTATTTCACTGATTGACATATCTGATTTTCGTGTCTATACTGGGGTGCTTTGATTGATATGGCTCTGTAATATACCTTGAAATTGGTTACAGTGACACCTCCTGCATCAATCTTGTTTGCTCAGGATTCCTTGTAGTATCTGGGGTCCTTTGTGCTTCTGTGTGAATTAGTATTTTATTTTCTACTGCAGTGAAGAATAGCATTAAGATTTGGATGAGCATTATGTGGATTGCTCTTGGTAAGGGCACTTCCACAATACTAATTCCTCCAATCCTGGAGCATGTGAAGTCTTTTCGATCTAGTCTCTGCTTCAATTACTTTCCTCAGCGTTCTAGGTTTTCATTGTGGAGGTTTTTCAATTCCTTCTTTGGGTTTATTCAAAGAAAATGTTTTTTCTTGAGGTAAAAGTAAATGGAGTGATGGGATTGTTTCTCCAATTTCTTTCTCATAATGTTGGTTATTGTCATACAAGCTCTATACTCCCATCCTCCCTTCTCTATTTCACAGTTTTTCCTCTTTTATTTAGCATCCAATGTCAATTCAGCATGCTATCTCTGTTCCACCCAGGCCTATCCCATAACTTGACTATTGTGAGTAGTATTATGACAGACACATGCAGGAATCTCTATAGAAACTTGGCTGTATTCTTTTGGATGCACATCCAAAATTGTATAATTGGATCTAGTGATACCTGTATCATTAATTTGTAGAGGAATCTGCAGGCTGACTTGGATGCTGTATTAGTTTTTAGTGCCACAAAGAGGGTACAGTATTCCTTTTCACTCACTTCTCACTAGCATGTGTTGACTGCTATCCTTGATAATAGCCATTCTGATAGGATGAAATGGACTCTCAATAGATTTTTAATTTGTATTTACCTGAGGCAATTAAAATTCCTGTTATTCTTTCCTGAGTTGTTGGAGCCTTATTCAGAAAGTCCTATGCCTAGATCTTAAACTGGTCTCCCTATTCTCTCCTTTAGTTTCAAAGTTCCAGACCTTACATTTAAATCATTGGTCAATTTTGAATTGATTCTTGTGCAGGTGAGACATGGCAATCTATTTCTCTCTTTTACCCATGGATTTCCAGTTTTCCCAGCACCAATACTGAGTCTGTTTCTTTTCCAACCTAAGTTTTTGGCCTCTTAATAGAAGATTAGATGGAGGTAGCTGCATAGGCTTGTTTCTGGGTCCTCTGTTTTACTGAGCCACAGGCTTGGTTTTACTGCCAGTATTATACTGTTTCTATTACTATTTCACTGTATTAAAATTTGGTATCAGTATTGTGATGCCTCAATGGTAGCTTTAGCTCTTCAGGGTCTTTCGTTTTTCTGTATTAATTTGTTCCTAGTTCTGTGAAGAATGTCATTGGAGTTTTAAAGTAGGTTACATTGAATCTGTAGATCACTTTTAATAATACGGCCATTTTCTCAAGACTAACTCTGCTAACCCATGAACATGGGATGCCTTTTTCATCTTCTACTATCTTCTTCAATTTTTTTCCTTCAGATATTGACTGCTTACTTTGTTATTTATTGTGATTACTGTTAATGGGGTTGTTTTCTTTTTTCAGAAAAACAAATGTACATAGGAAAGTTCTTGATTTTGTGTGTTGACTTTGTGTCCTGCTACTCTGATGAAATGTATATTGGATCTACAAGTTTTCTTGTAGTGCTCTAGGGTCTTTTATGCATAAGATCAGGTTGTCTGCAAACATAATTTGACTTCTTTCTTTCTTTTTGTATCCCTCTTATTTCTTTTCCTTATGTTATTGCTATGGCTAAGATTTCAAATACTATATTAAGTGAGAATGGATACTCTTGTCTTATTCCTGATCTTAAGGGAAGTTTTCAGTTTATCTGCATTCAGTATAATGCTGGTTATATATTTGTTGTAAATGACTTTTCTTATACTTAGATATAATCCTTTTATTCCTATTAATCATTTCTTCAGGGCTTTTCTTTTTATCAGGAAGAGACATTAAATTTTGTTACAGGCTTTTTTGCTGCACCTATTGAAATAAAACATATGGTTTCTATTCTACTAATGTGCTCTACCGTGCACACGCTAAAGTTAATTTCATGCCAAAAATGTAAGAATGAAAATTGAATTTGGCTTGTAAAGATTTTGAGGATTTTTGCTTTTACGTCTATCAAGAATAATTATCTGCAGTTTTCTATTGTGTGGTATCTTTTATCTTTGTTGCATAAATATAAAGGTATTCTTTCATTTACTATTTTATGGAACACACTGACGAGCACTGGTGTTACTTGTTTATAGGTATGAAAGCATTCAACAGTGACTCAATCCAGGCTTTGGCTAGTTTTTGTTGGAACACTGTTACTGCTTCATTGGTACTGTTTGTATCTATTTAAATTTGTATATATTCTTGGTTCAATTTTGGCTCAAGTTACATGTGTCTAGAATTTTATTCATTTCTTCTAGATTTCCATTTTTTAGTATAAATTCTTAAACTATCGCCTGATTATCCTCTTGGTTTCAGAGGTATACACTATAATACGCTCTTTTTTTATCTCTAATTGTATTGGTTTGAATGTTCTCTTTCTTTTGGTTAGCTTGGCTGAGGACTTGAATACCATGCTTATCTTTCCAAAGAAGCAATTCTTTACTTTAGTGAATCTTTTTATTCTTTGTTTAATCATCATTTTATATCTGTTCTGATTTTTATTGTTTCTCAGCTCTTCAGATGTATTGATAATTTAATATCTCTCATTTTTTCTCCATATAGATACTCATCTCTATACACTTCCCTCTTATAGCTATTTTCTTTAACCCAAATCTGGATTTTCATTTGATTCTAAGAATTTTTATTTTTCCTATGGTTTCTTTTTGTTGTTGTTGTTGTTTTGTTTTGTTTTTTTGAGACAGGGTTTCTCTGTGTAGCTTTGCGCCTTTCCTGGACCTCACTTTGGAGACCAGGCTGGCCTCAAACTCACAGAGATCCACCTGCCTCTGCCTCCCGAGTGCTGGGATTAAAGGCGTGCACTACCACCGCCCGGCTCCTATGGTTTCTTTAGTGACTCACTATTTAAAGAAGTATTGCTTAGTTTGTAGATGTTTGTATATTTTCTGTAATTTCTCTTGGTTCTGCTAATTTGTTTTATCAAATTATGATCCAATAAGATACAAGAAATTATTGTCAATATTTGTTGATATTTATTTAATAACTCTCTTTTCTTAATCTTATATTGACCACTGAATAACTCACTTTCATTGCCTCCTTAGAACACTGATTCTTGGCTACTAGAAATCATGACTACCATACTGCAATTCCTAAAAACCCCAAATCAACCCTTTTACATTTGCAGTTTCTGGTAATGTAATTTGACAAATGTAAAGTAATCAAAAGGGGATACCACATTTGTACAATAAATAAAACTTTAATTACATCATCACAACTTGAAACTTTTATAGGCATTGAATTCTCTACTTTGTTTTTAAATTAATCTTAATATTTGAGTTTATACATATTGAAAGAGAAAATTATAGCTTGGCTCAAACTTGGCTCTATTAAAGTGATTCAGCTCTAATTAAATGGCTAATACAGCAGAAAGGCTTACTACCCTTCTAGTTGCATCCAAACTTTCTTCTACCTTATGAACTTCGCCTTAATGCTAGACTTTTGTGCCACACCAACTCCAGTGTCGTCCGTGTGACATGAACAATTATGTCAATAATAGCGGACGGGAGATACGTGTCCCACGGGACTAAGCTCTCTGGAGGTCCCTGGCAGAGTGCCTGTGTTATGCCTCTTTTTTGAAGAAGACGTGCTTCACAGATCATGAGCTCCCTGGGCTATGGGTTCTGTATAAATGCTTTTCTGATAATGTTCTAATTAATCTATGAAGCACAGTCAAAATTAATGAATGCTTGGGTTGTGAACTATGGAGGAAAGGGGAAGCTGGACATGGATCTTAATTAAATATAGCTGAATGAGCTATTTTTTTAAGACCTCAAGCCGCTAGATAAAGAAAGTGTAATAGTTCAGGCACTTCTAGGGAATGAACACTCACCCACTAGGTATCCTTTAGGAATCCCAACTAAAGTGATTTATGGCAAAAGACATTATCTCATAGGAGGCAGATGGTGGGCCCCTCCGTTGAGGAAGTTCAGCATGGGAAACTTAAGGACTACAACAAAACCCCTTCCCCTTACAGGCGTAAAAGTACAAGAGTCCATATTCCAGCAGGTAAAAAGGTTTTATATTAAAAGAGATATGTGGTGGAGAACTGAAGAAAGACTTAGAGAGGGTCTGCAGCATCCAAATTGGCTAAGTGGGTCATGAGAACCAGAAAAGTAGAAGTGCATAATAAACTAGATAAGATGAAGGACACAGCTGCAACTGCCAGAAGTCTACACAAGTCTAGGGACTGTACTAAGTTTAAAAAACACAGACTGCTCTTTGGGTCATAAAGTTCTTGTGGGTAAAGGGATATGTCTAGCACCAATTAATAATTGTGTGCTTGCTGTGATGTGATTGAATTATTGCCAAGCTCTCATTGTTCCTTGTATGACTTGATAGTTTTCTTTTCTGTATATAAACTACTGATTTGCAGAAGTAAAATTGCAGCAGATTCAAACCACTTCTGAGTGTGTTGTCTGTCTGTCACTCGCTGAATCCTTGCCTTCCTGACTACCCAAGCCCTGGTTCCCCTATGGTCGTGGTACCCCCGATGGGCCAGTCCGTGGCACTTTTGTTTGTTCTCCTTATTTTGTTTGAGTTTATTGAATATATTAGTTGTTGCATTTTTGACTGTCATGTTCACAATAATGGGTCAGAACTGACCAAATACACACTGGAAGGAATACTCACCTGGTTCTAAAGAAGTGAGTTTTCCTTTGTGACATAATGAAGTTTATCATCTATGCTTTCTGAAGAAGTAACAGTTTCTAAACTGACTTGATATTTTTATGTCTTTCATGGCTTTAATTATTTAAATGGGCGTTTATTAACAACTGCATCTTCCAAATATGATCAAATGTTTAATTTTCCTAATTATTGATAAAGTCTTTCTTACTTTACTTATATCCTTCACATAAACTAACCTCACATACTACATTATCTGCATAATAATGTTTCTAATGTAGACATAGAACCTTTTTGTGATTATATTTCTTTGTCTCATAGGTACTTTCTGAGGGCAGTATATCAAATCATTTCACTCCTATGAGCTTTATACAGCATAACATTAAACCAATGCAGCATACATAGTATGACTGACAAATTTAGTTAAAAGGCCTCTGGGTTTAGGGGGGTTTTGTTTGTTTTGGGCTGGAATAAGTAATACTATAACAAATACCATTGCATATTTGTCAATTCATGTATTAGATCATGTATATGTCTACAACAGAAATGCTACATTAAAAGGTATGCCCATTTTTAAGGAGACAGCTATAAATGTCCTCTGGAAAGCTATTCTAATTTTCAATTTCCAGGAACAGTTTATAAGTACCATCTGTGTATCAACAATAGATATTAACAATGACTTTTTTCAAATCTAATTAACAGTTATCTTACTTTAGTTTTAATTTACACTTCCCTGACCACTAATTAGATTTTATTGACTACTTGTGTTTCCTTTTATTGGAAAACATTACTCCTATTTTATACTCAGGTTTTATTGTTTTCTTTACAGAGATTTGGTAGAGCTCATGATATATTATGGATATATGTTGGAAACATCTTTATATAGTTTGCCATATTTTTTAACTTTATATTTTCATCACAAGAAAGTTAAAATTTTATAGAATTTGAATTTATTCTCATTAAATACTGCTTACTTACCCCCAAAATTTTAAATAAAATCTTCCATATAATTCTCTCAATTGCTTTGTTTCACATTTAGGCATTTAATCCATCTGGAATATTTTGTGTGCTCACAAGCATTAAAATAAAAGACTTTACTTTTATCTGTATAACCAATTATCCCAACAGCATTCATTTAATTGTGCATTATTTTATCATTAATCAGAAATGGATTTTATTTTTATATATGCACACGAATCAATTTGTGTACAGTAAATTTTACTTCTTCTCTTGTGCCAATAAAGTATTTTGGTTTGTTCCAACATCTGATACAACCATTCTTCCTTGCTTAGTCTAACTTAAATCTCTTTGTATTTTAATTTGATAAATTTTATCATGGCTGATATAATTCATAACAAAAACTACAATATGCTTTTTGTTTTCAAAACAATTCCTTCCTTCTTCAATAATGACTTCATTTTGAAGACAAGCTTTTATTCCACCCAGTACACATTAGCCTATTTTCTTTGGTTTTTACTGTTTCTAGCTGGGTTATACAAGTCTCTTGAAATTTGCAAGTAACATGCCTCCAAATATTGACAATGATGTGCATGTTTAATACTAAAATTGTACTTTGAAACTTTTACATTGGCTCCATGAAGAACTTATATAAATACTGGACATGTTTTTATCTTGTTGTGATACAAAATTTAGCAATATTGTGGCATCAATTTGACCATCAAAATTAGAAGATATTGACTTATTTTTGCCAAGATATTCTTCCAGTTGTAAGTTCCAAATGTTATCAGCCATCTTTAATAAGTCCTCACAACAAGTTGTAAACAAGAGAATTGAAGACTACAATGCTGTCTACTAGATGAGGGGCTGCTAACCCAGAAATCAAACATAAAGATGGATACAGAAAATTCTAGGTCTAAGGCAGGTACTAGGAGACATTATGGCTAACTGAACTGAAGGAAAAGCATTGGGATACAATTCTAGAAGGAATAAGAATATCATGGTGATTCAAGGGATTTCTATGACTATTTATTTCATGTGTATGAATGTTTTGTCTGTATATGTTTGTGCACCATATGCATATCTGATGCCTCTCATAGATCTTAAGAAGGAACCAGATTCCCTGGAATTGGAGCTATAGATGGTTGTAAGTCATCATGTGTGTGCTAGGAACAAAACCTGTGTCCTCTGCAAGAGCATTTGGAGAGATGGCTCAGTGGTTGAGCACTAGTTGTTCTCGCAGAGGGTGTGTGTGTGTGTGTGTGTGTGTGTGTGTGTGTGTGTGTAATAAAAATAAATTTTAGGTAAATTTTTTAAAGAAAAAAATGGGCTTGTATTAATATTCAACACCAATTAATACTTGAATCCTATATCCTGACTGAGTTATGAGGTCCCCCACCAGCCATTTTGGGAGTAACATAATTAAGTGCTCAGACACAACCCTCTGTCACTTACCTTTGCCACACTGCAGTGTACTGGAGCTGTATTTGACCAGTGAGTTTAATAGGATTAGAGATCAAATTAGATTAAACCATTCCTCACAAAATGGAGTCACTTAAAAATATTTACAAACAGAAATACTGGATAAAACTAAACAATATTAATAATGCAAGCAGAGCAGTGGAGAGCATGAAAGACAGCAGAAAGTCAGTAGTGTCAGTTGGCTGCCCTGGACCCTTCCCATCTTACAAGCAGCCCACTGCCAGAATAGTGAGCACTCTACATCTGCAGCAGGACGTGACTGGAGAGCTTGTGAAAATCCTCTATGATGCCTATTACAAAACAGAAGGGGATTAAAAGATTACGTTTAACTGGTAGATAAAGTTTCTCGATTTTCTTAGGAACTTCAGGCCCACAGTGGATAATACCAAGAAGATAAATTAACACTAAGAAATGTCATTATTACTTGGTGGTAGTTTCAATTCCATCTAACTTAAACCTCTTAGTAATTTGGATTTGATACATTTTTATCCAGCCTAATAGAATTCATAATACAGATTATAAAATCCTCCATTCTTCTCAAAATAGATTCTCATTGCTTCTGTTACCTTTTCTCACACATTTTGCTTGTTTTCAAACTTATTGCCACATCCAGAATACACAATGATAGAAGAGAAGATAAAGTCATCATAAGAATGCTAGACACTTTGAAGGGGTCCCTATAGTCATACTTAAATAATCCACATTTTTTTGAATTTATTTTATTTTATTTTACAATATAATTCAACTTTACATATCAGCCATAGATTCCCCCGTTCTCCCTCCTCCTGCCCCGCCCCCCTCCCCCGGCCCACCCCCCATTTCCATCTCCTCCAGGGCAAAGACTCCCCCGAGGATTGAGATCGACCTGGTGGACTCAGCCCAGGCAGGTCTAGTCCCCTCCTCCCAGGCTGAGCCAAGGGTCTCTACTAAGCCCCAGGTTTCAAACAGCCAATTCATGTACTGAGCACAGGACCCGGTCCAACTGCCTGTATGCCTCCTAAACAGATCAAGCCAATCAACTGTCTCACCCATTCAGAGGGCCTGATCCAGTTGGGGGCCCCTCAGCCATTGGTTCACAGTTCATGTGTTTCCATTCATTTGGCCACTTGTCCCTGTGGAAATCAATATGGCGCTTTCTTAGAAAATTGGGAATCAGTCTCCCCCAAGATCCAGCTATATCACTCTTGGGCATATACCCAAGGAATGCTCAATCATACCACAAGGGCACTTGCTCAGCTATGTTCATATCAGCATTATTTGTAATAGCCAGAACCTGGAAACAACCTAGATGCCCTTCAACCGAAGAATGGATAAATAAACTGTGGTACATATATACAATGGAATACTACTCAGCAGAGAAAAACAATGACATCATGAGGTTTGCAGGCAAATGGAGGGATCCAGAAAAAATACTCCTGAGTGAGGTAACCCAGACAGAAAGACAAACATGGTATGTACCCACTCATAGGAGAATACTAGTTGTGGAACAAGGATGACTGGACAGCTACTCACAACACCAGGGAGGCTACCTGGATAACAGGACCCCAAGAAAGACACGGGGATCGCCCAATGACGGAGAAATGGATGAGATCTACATGAACAGTCTGGACGTGAGTGGGGGTAATGAGGGGCGAGGGGCGAGAGAAAGAGAACTTGGGGGAGTGGGAGATCCCAACTGGATCAAGAACAGAGAGGGAACACAAGGAATGTCCATGATAAATGAAGACCACATGAGAATAGGAAGAAGCAAAGTGCTGGAGAGGCCCACAGAAATCCACAAAGATGCCCCCACAATAGACTGCTGGCAATAGTCGAGAAATAGCCCGATCTGACCTACCCCGGTGATAGGATGGCCAAACACCCTAATTGTCGTGCTAGAAACCCCATCCAGTGACTGAGGGAACTAGATGCAGATATCCACGGTCAGGCCCTGGGTGGAGCTCCGGGAGTCCAATTGGAGAGAAGGAGGAGGGTTTATGTGAGCAAGAGTTGTTGGGACCAGGGATAAATAATCCACATTTTAGAGGCCTTGACAAGGGCAAAGCTGTGCTAATCACATTTGCTTTCCTAAACCCATTTTTAAAGTTTCATTTCACAATTTAACATATTGAACCAGATAATTGAAAAAAACTTACAGTTTAAAAGATTGTAAACACTAGTAAAGTTCAGCCTCGAGCTCAGGGTTCTGTTCAAGTTTATGATGGGTGTATCTCACTATCAGTCTTATTTACAGTGTCTCTCACTGACTCTTCACTGACTGGGCTCGACTGCCTGGCCAGCAAGCCCCAGGGAACTTCCCAGCTGGGGACACAGGTGTGCAACCTCCATGTCCAGCTTCTTCTGTGGGTTCTGTGGGTCCTTGTGCTTGTACAGCAGGCACTTTACCAGTGGTGCCGTCTTCCCAGCCCAAAAGGACTTTTACATATGAAGATGTTCTCCAAATTCCTTTACCATTGCTTTTCTCGGCCTTTCAGCTAAAATCAAGTGAAGAATTTCTTAGCCAATTCACTTCATTTCTATTTTGCTTATTACATATACAAAGTGAGATGTAAGACTGCAAGTCAAAATTGATTCAAAGAAACTTTTAAATAAGTCTAAAATTTGTTAGGAATTAACACAGTGTATTATAGTCCAACTCAGCAGTTTTTCTTTTGTTGTTAAGGACAGATAAAATAATGACACAAAATATGGCTAGTTTAGTGCTGTCTGCTATAGCCTAGCAGGTGCTAACAACTCTTCTATGAATGTGTGCATATGGTGAAACATGATGTACTGGGAGGTGAGGCCTTTGGGAGATTGCCAAAAAGAAGGTACAGCCCTCATGATGGAATTGGTGCCCTTACAAATAGAAACAACAGAGATCACAGTGTTTCTTTCCCACTGGCTTATCAACATACAAAAATAATAAGAAATGTCAACCACCTCAAAATGAGGAAATGAGCCCTCCCCAGATATGGAGCCTGCTGTCATCTTACTCATAGACTTCCCACTCTCTAGCCTGTAAGAAAGAAACATTTGTTGTCTAAACCACACCATCTATTGTAATTTTCTACAGCAGGCCAAACTGACTAAGTGGTCTTACATTCAATTTAGTGTTGCAAAAATACAGCTCTAGACCAAAATAATGTAAAGTGCAGAGAAATTAGAAGCAAGCTAATCAGCTAGTAAGACAACTTCTACCGAGTATATACAAGCAGTGACAAGGACTCCTTTGGAATAGTAGAAACGACGTTGTCTGAAAGAGAGGCAATGGGGAACTTTCTAAAAGGATAATGGCAACAAACTGATAATCCACTCTCTCAGTTAGGTTTCTATTGCTGCGATGAACACCATAACCAAAAACCAAGTTGAGGAGGAAAGAGTTTATTTGGCTTACACTTCCAGATCACCGACCATCATAGGAGGAAGTCAGAACAGGAACTCAAGCAGGGCTGGAATCTGGAGGCAGAAGCTGATGCAGAGGCCATGGAGGAGAGCTGCTTACTGGCTTGCTTCCCATGGTTTGCTTGGCCTACCTTCTTACAGAATGCAGGACCAACAGCACCACCCACTATATTCTGGGCCTTCCCCATTGATCACTAAATGAGAAAATGCTTACAGCTGGATCTCACAGAGGCGTTTTCTCAACTGAGATCCTTCCACTCTGATGACTCTAGCTCATGTCAAGTTGACACACAAAACCAGCCAGTACAACTGACCCCTGTCGACTTGACACACAAACACATCACTATTAAGCTTCCTATTTTATTCTATTACCCTTCCTTTTTTATTCATTCCCAAGATCTCACATTAAAATCATAAATAATTTTAAAAGTCCCACAGCCTTTATATATTCAAACACATTGAAATTTCAGTCTCTTTAAAATAATACAATTTCTTTTAAAAGTTCAAGTCTTTCATCTGTGGGCTTCTTTAAAAATCAAAATTAAATTAAATACCTTATTCAAGAGGGAAGAACCAGAGAACCATCACAATCTGAACCATGCAAAACCAAACTCCAACAGTACAAATAACTGTTGCCAATGCCCAATTATCTGAGATTCACTCACAATCTAGACTTCTCCAAAGGGCTTGGGTCTCTTCTCGGACTCTGCCCTCTGCAGCACACACAGCTTGTCTTCTAGGCTCCAGCTGACTCTACTCCACAGCTGCTGCTGTTCTTGGTGGTCTTCCCATGGTACTGGCATCTCTAAAGTGCTGGGGTCTTCTGCTGCAGCTGGGCTGCACTTTCACAAATAGTCTCTCATAGGCTCTCCTCATGGTGCCAAGCCTCAACTTCTTTGCATGAACCCTTCAGTCCTGGGTCATCAACTGCCACTGAAGCTGCACCTTCACCAATGGCCTCTCTTGCCTCCCAGAGCCAACCCTCAGCTGTTCTCCATGACCCCTTCATGCTTTCAAAACCAGTACCACCTGGGTGACTCTTACACAGTACCAAGTCCTGCTGCCAACGTGAGGTACAACCATGGCCATCTCTGAAACACAGCTTCTCTGTTCTCTCAGAAAACACTTCTCAGAAGATTTCACCTCAGAAATGCTGGTCTCTTCTTAATCACTGCTAATTTCTTAGCTCCAGTTAACCAGCATCAATTGTCCCAGTAATGTAAAGGTTTCACTTTAGTAGTTCTGGTATCTTATTAATCAAAGCTGATTCTTCGACCCCAGCTAACCAGAACCACAGAGTTTTAAATCAAAATAGCAAATGGCCCTGATAGGGTCTCAAAACTTCCCTCTGAAATTCCACAAGCCAGACTTCCATCCTCTGCACTGCTCTCAACATTCTTATCTTTCAAGCTCCTACAGAACATCCCACTGAGGTCTCAACACTCAATGGCTTTTCTAGCCCAGAGTTCCAAAGTCTTTCTACAATCCTCACAAAAACAGGGTCAGGTCTGTCATAGCAATACCCCACTATGCTGGTACCAACTTGTCTTAGTTAGGGTTTCTATTGCTGCAATGAAACACCATGACCAAAAAACAAGTTGGGAAGGAGAGGGTTTATTTGGCTTACACTTCCAGATCATAGTCCATCATGGAGGAACTCAGAACAGGAGCTCAAGCAGGGCAGGATCCCGGAGGCAGGAGCTGATGCAGAGGCCATGGATGAGTGCTGCTTACTAACTTGCTTCCCATGGCTTGCTCAGCCTGCTTTCTCACAGAACCAAGGACCTGGTTTCTGTAAGTTGTTCTTACAGCAACCCAGGGATGGCATCATCCACCATGGGCTGGTGGGCCCTCCCCCATTGATCACTAAATGAGAAAATGCCTTACAGCTAGATCTCATGGAGGCATTTCCTCAACTGAGGCTCCTTCCTCTGATGACTCTAGATTGTGTCAAGTCGGCACACAAAACCAGCCAGTACATCCATCATGTGAATGTGGGCTTTGGAAGTTGAAAGACAGTCCCAAACAGTTGTGTTTTTCTCCCTATGTGATCTACTGCCCTCCCCTTTCTATCTTTACTCTGGTCTTTACATCATTCTGCTTTACATTACAGTACTGTGTGCACCACTGGACCACAGGCTCTTTAAGAGCACAGACATTACTTTTGTATATCCAGAAATGACTGCGCTGATTTGATAGACATGCTGTTCTCTAATGAACTGACCTGTAATTACCTAAACAGTGATTTTTATCCTGGAATTTACTGATTTTTTTTCTCCCATATTTCTGTGCAGCATCTGGAACTGGCTAAATACTCCAATAGATGGGTAAAGGATCAGAGAGCAATTTTTTATTTATAAAAAGCATTATTAAACTGAATTTATTAAAGGGACCACCAAGACCTACAGAGTCACTAACAACTTAATTTAGTATATTATAGATATCTATAATCTTCAAATAAAATTCATGAGCCAAGTAAATCTATGTAGATTTTATATTAAAAAATCTCCAAATATTTCTGTATTCCATGAGCATTATTTTAAATTGCAGCAGATTTTGAAAAAAATCAGAAAATATGGTATTCTTGAGTTGAAATATTATATAGTCCCATTGTTGAATAGAATAAGCATGTTTTAAGATGGAGAATCGCCAAGGAAATTCAGTGAAGCATCAATTTTTATTACAATGTATATGTATTTTGTGACTGATGTATCCCAGATGGTAAAATTACAACACACCCAAGGAGTTCTAAAAAGCATCAGAATTTAATGAGACAGTATGAATAAATACATACAGAGTAGGAATGAAGATAAATGACTGCTTATAATAGAAATAGTTTTTATTATTTGTGTGTGAATGAGGAAAATAATGATTGTTCTTCCAAACTGGAAAAAAAGAGAAGAAGAAAGGTGTCATTGTACTGTCCCAGCACTGTGGTTAGAAGAAGTGTGCTGTTTTAGTTCAGCCTCTCACAGATGATTCATCTTTTCTGGATTGGATAAAAACAATAGTATCCATACCAATTCTTCAGAGCTGGGCTATGTCAGAATGTTCTGTCTTTAAGTAGAGGTCCCCTATGTAACTCAGGCTGTCATAGAATTCAAGATGCTCCTGACTCACCATCTTAATGCTGAGATTGCAGGCATGCCCCTTCCCAAAGCACACAGCTTTTTTGAATTTCTGTCGTTTTCAATTTCTGGATAATATCTCACTTATAATCAAGACTATAATTCTGAACATACAATGCATCTTCAGTCATTCATTTTAAAAAGTAAAATATGCCTATAGTGACATTTAGAAAACATAAGCAACATTACAGGTTGACTATTTCTGCCCTGCCTACCTCCAATGAGAACTTAATATATGATGAATAAGATACATTTAATGCTATGCATTAGATTCCATAATACATTTGAAACAGCAGAAGATCAAGACTTGGTCAAAAGCATAATGGCTGACACTGAAGAAAGGGTAAAACATCTAAAATATGCAAATTCATAATCATAGAAAGTGTCTATGGGTTTGCTAAGCCTTCAAGCACTACACAGTGCATACAGAAAAGGTCTAGAAAAACCGAGAATGTGAGACAGACTCAAGGTTTGCATCCCTTGTTTAGGAAACAGGGATGATTATTTTTGTGAAGTGAAGCAGAGACAGTTGATGTTGGGGTATGTGGTGGGATTAACCAAGTTCTTCAGAAAAATCAACAGTTGCTGGAGAGCTTTAACACCCAGAAGTAACTGCCTCACTCTATTGAGGACTTCATAAACAAAGAATTCATAAACAGGCTGACAGTGATTCTTAAATACACAGATGGTCACCTGATAATAATAATCAAAAAGAACAAACAATGAAAGACAGGAAACACAATAGAAGGAAGAACTCATATCCCATAAAATACTGTTTTAATAGGAGGACACTGTAGAATATTCACAATTATATAACCTCAATATGAAAAGAACATAATATTGTGGAAATTTTAAATCAGAACATTAAAACTGTAAATCAATTCCAGTGTTATTGAAAACGTAAAACAAACAAAAGTCTTATTAAGGAGGCTCAGTTTAGTTATGGGCCAGCAAAGAGAGGTAAGTAGGGAAAGGCACTTGCCACCAAGCCCGAGGCCTGCTCTAACCTCAGAGCCAACAAGGTGGAAGGAGAGAACTTACTTCTGCAAGTTGTCCTCTGACTGCCACACATATACTCACATGTGCACATACACATATACTCACATGCATACATGCACATACAAATAAATAAAATTTTAAATGTAATTTTTAAAATGCAGCTAAGAATTTTTCACAGGACATATCCCATACTTAAGAAATGGACTTATAAGAGAAACACGCAAGCAATTGAAAAGCAAACAGAGAGCCAATAAAGTTGATCAATGTATTAGTCTATGATGACTACCTTAACAATCTGTCAAAGAACAGGCTACTTAAATAAGAGACATTTCTTTTTTTCAGTGATGTAGAGTCTAAGACATGGGTTCTAATTGGCTGGTTTTCTGGTAAGGATTCTTTCAGCTAGGAGACCAAGACTTGCTAATTTCTTATGTGGCATTTCCTTGGTGTGTGCAAGAGGAACCAGAATGGAATCTCTAGTGTGTCTTCTTATGAGACAGTGATCCTGTAAGGACTTTTATATTCTATCTCAAAGGCTGTGGGAGAATTCACTCACTTTACTAAGTAGAGTGTACACATGGTGGTGTATAACCTGTTTTTTTTTTTTCAAGTAAAAGAACCATACAATTTTAAGTTTAGATAAATAACTATAAAATTAGAGGTTACAAGTTGGGTGTGATGGCACATACCTGTAATCCCAGCACTTAGAAGCCTGGGGAAAAATGATTTTTTATGAATGTTTGAGGTCAGCATAGGCTACATTGTCCCTGTTGTTAGATACGATTTCATCCTTCTGGGGTCTTTGACGGAGTTGAAGACTAGATAGTCATAGTTAAGTACGGTGATATTTTATTTGTACTGAAATGTGATTTTATTTGTATGTTAATAAATAAAGTTGCCTGGGGGTCAGAGCTAATAGCAAGCCATCGCAGAAGCTAGGCAGTGGTGGTGCATGCCTTTAATCCCAGAACTTGGTAGGCAGAACTAGGTGGATCTCTGTGTGTTCAAGGATACAGCCAGCATGGAGACACACGCCTTTAATCTCAATACCAACCATAGAAGACCTGGAGGTCTGTACAGACAGGCAGTGATGAGGAGGTCACGTGGATGGGTTTACAACCAATGAGAAGGCAGAACAGAAAGTCTATATAAAGACAAACACACAGGAAGTAGGTCTCTTGGCTGAAGAGGATAGCTGCAGCAGTGAAGGATAAGGCTCTTAGCTCTGACCTCTTGGGCTTTCATCTTTGCATTGGCTCTGTGTTTCTTATTTAATAAGATGGTTACTTCTACAGTTAATGACAAAAGGTAAATTAGGTGTAAAACTTTAGAGTCACAAAGATAAATAATAGAGTATTTTCTCTAAATTTGTCAAATACAAATGGACTGGATATTGTAACTGTAATTCTTACTTAAAAACTTCTTTATTGTATATAATTTTAGTATGTTAAAGTTAAAACCTTCATTTTTAATTAGACAAAAAGGAGACATGTGGAATATTCCTTTACACTGTGTGAATATATGTTGTTGTGATTGGTTTAATAAAGAAGCTGACTGACCAATAGCTGGACAGGATAGGGTCAGGGGAAGAGCCAAACAGAGAATGCTGGGAAGAAGGGGGAGTGAGAGGAGTCTCAAGCAGATGCAGAGAGAAGCAAGATGGGTATGCTGTACTAAGAAAAGGTATCAAGCCACATGGCAAAGCATAGGTTAAAAAAAAAATATGGGTTAATTTAAACGTAAGAGTTAGCTAGCAACAAACCTGAGCTATTGACCAAGCATTTATAGTTAATATTAGGCCTCTGTGTGGTTATTTGGGAGCAGCTTGCAGGATAGAAACGTCTGCCTACACTACATAATAAATTTCAGAACAGCCTGGGCTACATCATGAAATCCTGTCTCTTAAAACTGAAAAAAAAAAAAAAAAGATTACAAAGAATGGCTGCTTACTGTTGGTATTATCCAATTTTAAAGCCTAATTTTTAAGAATCAAGCAACAAATCAAAATTTTAAGTAGTAGATAAAATACTTTTCCTCTCATTAGAAAAGTCTGAGTTGATGGTTTTTTTTTTCCCCTGAAACTTTAGAAAAGTAGAAACAATGGTTTTTTGCTTTGGCCTTATATAGGAGAGGATTTTAGTGAGGAACTCTAACATTCAGGATTCATTAGCCATACAACATCTGAATGCCCAAAAGCCTGACTAAAGGAAGCACCACCAGACCTAATCATTCAGCATGAGGACATGTGTCTTTGCTTCTAACAGAATTTTCTTTAAATATAAAGTAAAGGGAGAAAACAGTCCTTGAAAACAAGCCAAAGGTCCACTTTATTCAGGGAAAACATCCACAAAGACCAACTGAATCCATAGCTAAACCCAAATCATGCAGTTTATGGCAAAATCACCTATCATAAGACTATAAGTCATTATTTACACACATGGAAAGCCATCTAGACATATACCCCAGGAAACACTGTCTACTTTCTTTCTGAAAACTGTAATATTTTAATAGTATATATAGCTACTGGATGGCTAGTGTTGGGTTCTATGTACCCAAGACCCTTTTATACTTAAGTTCTGGTTCTTCTTGAAACTGCATATTAATTAAACACTATAGAATATTAATATATGGGGAGGTGACACACAATACCACACAATCAAAGTGACTTGCTTGTATATATAAGAATTAGAGAGAGTAGCAAGATGGCGGCTGCCACTGGTGGGCCGTGTGTGAGAGCAAAATAGGATGATGAACTGATGTGGAAGTAAGAGGAACAGGGCCACAAAGAAAGACGTCAAAAAAGGTATACAGAAAAAGTGAAAGATAAAAGCTCAGAGAAAAAAGATAGAAGGATTAATTTAAGTTAAGAAAAGCTGGCTAGAGCATCAGAGTTTCTCTGCCTTCCTCGGGAATCCGCGGTTTGGATCGATCCTTCCTGTGCAGTCTCCCCAGGCCTGCGGGTGAGCGGATCGCCGGGCGCACGGGTGAGAGGCGCGGTACGAGCGTAGCGAGCACAGGGAAGGAGCAGCGGCCGGGGGCTCCCCGGGTGACCCTTTGGGGCGCGACAGAGCTGGGTGAACGCAGGAAGAGGAGCTACAAGGATCAGGGACACCTGTACCCGCACAGTGGATGTTAATCACCTTGCTGATTGCTTCTCAATTGGGAACTAGTGGAGAGCACAGCGCCCTGCAAGACCTGAGCTCTGTGGCAGGGATCAGTGCAGCTGTGGCTACAGAGGCAACGAAGGAGGACGCCGTGGTGCTCGCAGGAACCTGAAGGATCGAGGAGCCAGAGAAGGAGGAAGACATCAGGGGCCAGCCACCCAGCTATACAGCAAGCCACGGAGTAAGAGGTGTCTTTGGATCCTGTATTTCAAGAAGCTCTCAAAAGAACTTATTAAGACCACACAACCACCGAACCAGATCACCAGAATCGTAAATATATACTTCACCGACTGAGAACAGGGGTGGTCAGCTTGCCCAGAGAACCAGATTTTTAGTTTCTCATTTCCCGGTGCTTGAAGTTTCTCATTTCTGAGGCTTAGAGGTGTAAGCCTGAAGGGTTAGGGTCTTACACCATCTGCACTGAGCAGAGAAAGAGATGAGTAGACGCCAGCGGAAAAATACAGGAAACAACATAAAGGCCTATATGACAACACCAGAACCTACCGACCCTACAATTGTAAGTCCTGAACATACCAAGGCAGAAGAAACAGAAGAAATTAATCCTAACAATGACTTAAAGAAGATGATAGAGGCCCTTAAAGAAGAAATAAAAAATATTCTTAAAGAGGAAATAAAAAATTTCCTCAAAGAGGAAATGAAAATCTCCATTAAAGAGGAAATAAAAAATTCCCTTAAAGAGGAAATGAAAAACTCCATTAAAGAGGGAATAAAAAACTCCCTTAAAGAGGAAATGAAAAACTTCCTTAAAGAGGAAATAAAAAATTCCCTTAAAGAAATGGAAGAAAAAACAAACAAAAAATTGGAAGAAAGCAAAGAAAGCCAAGAAAAAATAATTAAACAGATGAAAGAAACATTCCAAGATCTGAGAAAAGAAATTGAGACAACAAAGAAAACACAAGCTGAGGGAATGCTGGAAATAGAAATCCTGACTAAACGAACAGGAACTACAGAAACAAGTATAACCAACCGAATACAAGAGATGGAACAGAGAATCTCTGACACTGAAGACACAATAGAGAAAATAGATTCGTCAATCAAAGAAAACACTAAAGACAAAAAAGTCGTAACACAAAACGTCCAAAAAATCTGGGACACCATGAAAAGACCAAACCTAAGAATAATAGGGATAGAAGAAGGAGAAGAATACCAACTCAAAGGCACAGAAAATATATTCAACAAAATCATAGAAGAAAACTTTCCTAACCTAAAGAAAGAAATACCTATGAAGATACAAGAAGCTTACAGAACACCAAATAGGCTGGACCCAAAAAGAAAGTCATCTCGCCACATAATAATTAAAACATTAAACATACAGATCAAAGAAAAAATATTAAGAGCTGCAAAGGAGAAAGATCAAGTAACATATAAAGGCAAACCTATCAGAATAACACCAGACTTCTCAATAGAGACTATGCAAGCTAGAAGGTCCTGGACAAATGTTATGCAGACACTAAGAGACCACGGATGCCAACCTAGACTATTATATCCAGCAAAACTCTCAATCACCATAGGCGGAGTAAACAAAATATTCCATGATAAAACCAGATTTAATCAATACCTATCCACAGACCCAGCCTTACAGAAAGCACTAGAAGGAAAAATCCAATCTAAAGAAGGAAGATGAAGTCCTCAATACAGTCTGAAGAGGATGATTTTGTTCCAGAGCTACATAGAAATGTTCATCCCTGAGAGAGGCCCGATTGGGAAGAAACACTTAGTGCGATGATAAACCAGTTTCATATGTACGTATATAGTATATGTAAGTAAAGGTGACTGAAGAATTACTCACAGGAAAATAGTACAGTATGTTTTGTTGCTTTGTATGTTTATTGAGTAGATGTTTCCAGGTTCTGTTTTAGATGCTGTAGGTAGAGAGGTAGAATATAATGTGAAACAACCATTGCTGGCTGTATGAAAAGGCTACAGATGACCTTTGTGAGAAGGTGAGATATGAGCAGACACTGGAGAGTGTAAAGGAGCAATAGTATGTTTATCTGGGAACACATTAGGTAATGGAAGAACAAGTTAAATAAAGGCTATGTCATAGAATTAAAAAAATAAATAAATTAATTAATGTATAAAAGAACTGAGTAGCTGCCTTGTCAAAATGACAAGGTGGCCAGAAATGGTGGCCAAGTTTATGAATAAGTGTTCAGTGTCAAGTGTTGTCAGGGAAATGCAAATTAAAATCACAATGGATTATCAGGGTACCTGTGTTACCTAGCAAGGAAACTGAATAGAAGCAACAACATGATCTCATTGGTAGGAATGTAAATTGTTTTACCCATTGTAGAAAACTGTATGTTGATTCCTAAAAGAGAAAAAAAATGTGGAACTATTATATATATGACTGAGCAGTACCACATATGCTTATATAGCCCAAGGATTTGTTTTTTCACAGTTGTTGTGTGATATTCTGTTTGTGTTCTGAAAAATAAAGCTTGCAAAAAAAAAAAAAAAAAGAATTAACTCCCTCCTTTGTGTATTGGGAATAGCCCAGTCTGCCCTGACTAGTATTTTGGTGGTTAGAAGAGTTAGTGAGCAGAATTTCAGCAAACTTTACCTCAAAATTGCTAGTCGTTTCAGTGTAGGGTCTGTATGTTTGAGTTAGTAAAGATTTGTTATTAAGAAAAGTCTTAGTTAGGGTTTCCTATTGCTGTGAATAGACACTATGACCACAGCAACTCTTAGTTTTTTTTAAAAAAAGAACATTTAATTGGGGTGGCTTACTTACCACCAATTTCAGAGGTTCAGATAGACCTGGTGCTGGAGCTGAAATTGCCACATCTTGCAGGCAACAAAAAGTCAACTGATGCACTGGGCAGTATCCTGAGTATAAGAAACCTCAAAGACCTCCCCCACAGTGAAACACTTCCTCCAACAAAGCCATACCTCTTAATAGTGCCACTCCCTATGAGATTATAGGGGTCAACTTCATTCAAACTACCACAGAATAAAAAATAGGCAGTTTGAAAATGCTTCTCATTATAGAGAATTACATATGGTCTGTCATTCTATGAATCCTGTTTCTGTTCCCTGAATTTTACTTACTGTCATTCATTAGAAAAGGATTTTAAGGGCTGGAGAGATGGCTCAGAGGTTAAGAGCACTGGTTGTTCTTCCAGAGGTCCTGAGTTCAATTCCCAGCACCCACATGATGGCTCACAACCATCTGTAATGAGATCCAGTGCCCTCTTCTGGCATGCAAGCAGAACACTGTATACATAATAAATAAATAAATAAATCTTTAAAAAAAAAAAGAAAAGGATTTTAAAAGATTTAAGAGCATTCTATAGCAGTAGCCAGTATTTCTTTAAAATATACAGTGTCTTAAATGGTTTATGCACACACACACCCTTTTTTTTTAAATTAAGCTAGACATTAGCCTCATAGATTGTGAAAGGAAGGGGAATAAAAAACATTGTGGAACTTCTCTTCATCAGAATAACAAGTCAAGACTGAACTATACCCCCCTATTCCCATCCACAACCATCAAATTCATATGCTGAATCACTAGTTTACCAGTAACCCAGAATATTACTGTATTTGAAGACAGGGTTTTTGAAGAGCTATATTCTGGTCGTATGGGTAACCTAAATCCAATTGGTGTCATTACACAAGAGGAAATCAGAACACAGACATCTACACAGAGAATGTGTGAAGGAACAGGGCAAAGACAGCCATTTAAGCCAAGAAAGGTCTCAAAGACATCCTAACCTTGTTGACAGCTTGATCTCAGACTTTCAGTTTGTTCAACTACTTTACATGTCAACTTGACTGGAGCACTAGACTGGTCAGATAGTAGTGGTAGTGGTAGTGGTAGCAGTAGTAGTAGATATGTATAAATTTTCCCAGAAGACATCAGCATTTCAGCTTGTGGATGGATAAAGTAGATGGGCCTCCCTAAAAAGGTGGGTATCACCTAATCTTGGCAGCATCAATAGAACAAAATGGCAAAGGAGGACTGAATTCACTCTCTTAATGTTTGAGTTAGGACATTCTCATTCTTTTCCTATCTCTCCTGATTTGGGGGCTTTCAGAACCTATAATGAAACCTGTAACATTGGCTAGTTAGCCTTCAAATTATACCACTTCTACATTGGCTTTCCTAGACTAAGCTAAAATTTGAACTATGATCCAGCTAGGTCATGTCTAGGTATATAGCTGAAGAATCTAAGTCAGTATGCAACAGAGACACCTGAACACCCATGCTCACTGCAGTATTATTCACAATAGCCAAATTACAGAGTCAGCCTAAATGCCCACCAACAAATCAGTGGGTAAAGAAAATGAGTTTTATATATATATATATATATATATAAATACAGTGCAGTATTATTCTTCCATAAAAAAGAATGAAATTATGTCATTTGCAGTAAAATGTTTTGACTGGAGCTATCTTACAGAGCAAAAATAATAAATATTTGGAAAGACAAATACTATGTTTTCTCTTATATGCAGAATCTACATTTTAGAAAAGAAAACACGAAGGTAGAAAGAACTTATTTATGGATGATGAGGAACCTAGAGGGAGGGTAGATGGGGTCAAAATAATGTGAAAGAGGGGTCAATGTGCTCAAAGTACACAGTTCATGTGTGTGAATATTATGTTGAAATTAATTATTTTGTACAAATAATATACAACAAAGATGCTGTGGGACGTTCTCTATGCTGTGAATGTGTTGCTCTTATTGGTTGATAAATAAAAAGCTGATTGGCTAGTAAACAGGCAGGAAGTATAGGCAGGATAAGCAGAGAGGAGAATTCTGGGAAGAGGAAAGCTGAGTCAGAAGACACCAGCCTGCCATCCAGGGAGCAGCCTGTAATGGCATACAGGTAAAGCCATGGAACACGTGGCAACATTATAGATTAACAGAAATGGGCTGAGTTTAAGTGTAAGAGCTAGTCAGTAGTTAGCCTGAGCTAATAGCCAAGCAGTTTGAATTAATATAAGCCTCTGTGTGTTTACTTGGGTCTGAGCGGCTGTGGACTGGGTGGGACGCAGAAAAATACTCAGCTACACAAAGAAATTAATTTTTTAACTATTTTGGTTTAATAAAAATATAGAAAAAAATCAAGGAAGACATCTATATACAAATGTGCACACACATGCAAGTGCATGTACTCAGACATTCACATGCCTACACATGAGCATGCATAAACACAGACACACATGCAAAAAAATATTCTATGAGAAAAACCCATTTTAGTGCTTGGCACACTGAAGAATCAATAAATGTGAGATTTCTGTAGATGTAACCGACCGCCTTATTTAATAATAGAATACCACTATAGATTTCTTTTTTAGACTCCTTTTAAATGTAGTTAAGAAAATTGAAATATGCAAGAACAAATGCAGAATGAGAACACTTTAATTATCTTGTCTTTCATGAGTTTTTTTTCTCAAATGATGAACTTAAATATTTAGTTTGCATCTAATCTTTAAAGTGCATTTATCCTTAATCTCCTCTATGATGCAAATTTAACATTCACACTGTTCATTCATTTACCTAATTAACAAATTTGTGCCTATAAGTCAACTTTATATTATACTTAATGATTCAACAAAAGCTTATTAACAGCCTATTATCTGTGTGAGACTCTCATTTAGAGGCTAGTTTATGCAGATACTGCTGGATAGCTTCTAGCATAGTTCTAAGATACTTAAAAATAATTTTTCATCTTGTTCAATAGTGAAGATCACTGGTGGATTTCATTCTGTTTGAGAAACCAAAGTAGCAGGGAAATAAAATTTATTGACATGATTAAAGGCTAGGTTTCTTGCAACAGCTATATTCTACTGCTTTAGAAATTTTCAAGGAGTAGCTGGAGCAAGTGCTCAGTGGTTAAGGGCATGTACTGCTTTTTGCAGAGGACTGGAATTCAGTTCCCAGCATCCACACTGGGCAGCACACAACCACCTATAACTCCAGTTCCACATGATCAGAATCCTTCTTCTGGCCTCTGTTGGCACCCAGATTAAATATGCACATGCCCACATACATACACATTCATACCATTAAAAAAATAAATCTTTAAAAATTTCTCCAAGGAAAAATAAAAACTAATAAAACAAAGAAAATAATCATAGAATGTGGTTGATATATTGTGTACCCTAATAAACTTATCTAGGGGTCAGAGAACAGAACAGCCACTAGATTAGACATAGAGGCCAGAAAATGGTGGCACACACACCTTTAATCCTATCGCTTGGGAGGCAGACATCCATCTGGATCTCTGTGAGTTCAAGGCCACACTAGGAAAAGAGAGAGGTGTGGTGGCACACACCTTTAATCCCAGCACTTGAGATCTCATGTCTTTGCTTGAGAAAGACACACGCCTTTAATCCCAGGAAGTGATAGGAAGTAGAAAAGCATGTAAGCATGAGGACCAGGAACTAGAGGCTTTTAAGCTTTTAGGCTTTTTAGAAGCAGTTCAGCTGAGATCCATTTAGTGAAGGCTCAGAGGCTTCCAGTCTGAGAAAACAAGATCAACTGAGGAGTTGGTGGGGTGAGGTTGGTTGTGGCTTGTTCTGTCTCTCTGATCTCTCAGGTATCACCCCAATATCTGGCTCTGGGTTTTTTATTAATAAGACTGTTTAGAAATTTATGTTACAAAAGAAACTTCATAAACCACACTAAATGCCGATTTAAATCTTAGTAACCCATCTCTATACTATAGACGTACATGGGGCAGCTGCCATTGAGGGACTGTTTTGATCTCATGTAAATGAAAGCATGTAGTTTTTTGTCTTTCAGTACCTGGTTACTTTAAATAACCTAATGTTCTCATTTTCACCCTTTTTTTTTTTTTTTTTTTTT
>CABHPP010137906.1:5656-34822 GCA_902168425.1 Peromyscus attwateri
GGGGGTAGCAAATCTCAGATTCTAGAAAGAGAAAAATGTTAAAGTCTACAAAGGGCCCCCACCTCTTAGGACCCCTGCAATTTCTGACATCTCAGTAACCCTTTGGGAGGTACCCTGCCAGACCCGAAGCAGCTTGTGTGTTACTCCATCATACCTGACGCCATGTGCAGTGTGGCGCCTGGGATTTACTACACTCCAAATGTTTGATGACTGAGCGAATGCATGCATGGGAAAACTTTCTGTTCTCATAGAGCTTGAACATCCCCGACCCCAGGTTTGAAGCACACATCCTTAAGGCAGGCTATAAAACACCTTCATCTTTAATCCTTATCCTCCGCAGCAGCCACCCACACCCTCTGACCAGGCATTTATCTCAGGGCACAAAATGCCATTTGCCCACTGATCAAAGGCTGTGGGGAGGGGAGGCAGGGAGCAGCTGGGCTCAGATCCTGCCCACACCCTTCCTGCTTCGAGCAGCCCACCCCAGGGGCTATTACATTTTCACAGGCTAAGCCCGGTCCCTCCTCCAACCCCTCCCTCCGGGTCCTTGCAGACACCCTGCGGGCCTGAAGGGACAGCCCCCGGCCCTGGAGCCTGCTTTCAGCATTTCATTGTCCCCAGGCAAGGTGTAGATAGCGACCAGAGCTCCTTTCCCCTTTCCTGGGACACTGATAAGGCAATGAAAACAGTTGTCTACTTTCCAGGCAAAAGCGTACTTGTAGAATGGGGTGGAGCCCTGTGATAACCCAAGGAGAACTTGCTGCTCTCTGAAAAGAAATGTGGTGGGGGAAGGGGTCTGGGGGGTGGGGAGTGGGAGGGTGGGAGGAGTGGGGGGAGAGTGGGGGGTTGGGGGGGGGGGGGGGAAGATTAAATAGTCAAGCATTTCTTTGGTTATTCCCCCTTCCTAGTCTCAGAGCCTCATCTCCTGTCCATAAGGGAGAGCCATGAGAGATTTTGTTTGAGGCTGTCTGGGCCGCACAAATCCTTTCATGGGACACACTTACCTGGGGTACATCTTACAGGCTAGAAATAGAGAGGGAGGCAACTAGAAGGCCTTGTACTAGGCACGGTGGCTCAGGCCTGTGATCCCAACACTTGGGAGGCTAAGGACATCAAGTCCCAGGGTAGAGCGGGCTACCTGAGGAGATGCTGCTTCCAAACAAAACATAAAACTCCAAAGATTGCCTTCCTGTGCAGTCAGCCAAAGGCTGCTTGGAACCCAGCCCACTGGTCAGTTTTATGTCAAGATATGTGCTCGTTAATACAGGAAACTTCATGAACTACACATGCTTTCCATTTAGCCTAAGTGGCCTTTGATCAGGGGCTCTTCACACAGACAAACCAACCAACTCACAACAGTATACAGTGTCCACATTACTGTGCAAAAGAAATCTTTCAAAGGTGTGGTTGGTATCTAGTAAACACAGAGTGCAAGGTAACAGACTGAAGAAATGAAGAATCACCATTAACATTTGGAATGGGGGGGGGGAGAATAAAAAACTATTTTTAAAAATGTTTGCTGCTTTTCACAATGTCAGCCCTACTGTTCTATGAGCAGTCTTCCCATTTTCTTTTATCTTCTTCACCTCCTTCCGTGTTCTAAAGTTCTCACTGTACAACTCTTCCACTTCCTCCTTTGGATTTACACCAAGATTTTTATGACTATTGTGAATGGGATTATTTCATTGATTTCTTTCTCTGTGGTTGTCATTGATATATAGGAAGGCTACTGATTTTTATGTGTTAATTTTGTATCCTGCTACATTGCTGAATGCATTTATCAGCTGTAGGAATTTCCTGGTGGAGTCTTTAGGACCTTTTTTGCACAGAATCATATCTTCATATAAAGATACTTTTGACTTCTTCCTTTCTTATTTGAATCCCCTTTATCTCCTTCTCTTGTCTTACTGTTCTAGCTAAGACTTGCAAGCACTATGTTGAGCAGGAGAGGAGACAGTGGATACCTTGTCTTTTTTCCTAATTTTAGTGGAAATGCTTCATGTTTTTTCTCCACTTAGCATGATATTTGCTGTGCATTTGTAGCACTTTGCCTTTAGTGTGTTGAGATATATACCCTATAGCCCCAGCCATTCAAGAATTCTTATCAGGAAGGGATGTTGGATGATGTCAGGGTCTTTTCTGTATCTAATAAGATGATTGTGTGACTTCTAGTCTCTAGTCATTTGGTGTGGTGGATGACATTTATTGATTTATACATGTTGAACCATGCCTGTTTCTTCAAGATGAAGCTTTCTTGATCTTCATGATGTGCTGTAGAATCTGGTTTGCAAGTATGTATTGAGAATTTTTGCATATGTGTTTATCAGAGAAATTAACCAAGAACTTTCTCTTTTTTTTAAAAAAAATTGACCTTAGTCTGGTTTGAATTTCAGAGTTATATTGACTTGGTGAAAAGAATTTTGAAGTGTTCCTCCTTTTCTATTTTTGTAGAGTCTGAGAGAGGAAGAAGTAGGGAACCTACTTTGACTCACAGGAACAAGAAAGGACTTTCTGAACAGGACTCCAGTACCATGGGCATTTAAGATGGACAACTGATAATTGGGATCTCATGAAATTAAAGAGTTTAGCTCAGCAAAGATCATCATTTGAGTGAAGAAGCAGCCTAAAAAATGGTAATCAACTATTTATTTTCAGAAGATTAGTGTCTAGACTATACAAAGGGAAAACAACTAAACACTAAGAAAGCAAACAACTCAATTAAAAATTAAGGCATGAAACTTGTCTTAGTTAGTGTTATATTGCTATGAAGAGACATCACAACCATGGCAACTCTTATAAAGACAAGTATTTAATTTACAGTTTCAGAGGTTTAGTCCATCAGCATGGCAGGAAGCATGGCAGCACACAGGCAGACATGGTGCTGGAGAAGGAGTTGAGAGTTCTGCATCCAGATCCATAGGCAGCAGGAGGAGAGAGACATGAGGCCTGGCTTGGGCTCTTGAAACATCAAAAGCCACTCCCAGTGACATACTGCCTCCAACAAGGCCACACCTACTCCAAAAAAAGGTCACACCTCCTAATCCTTCTCAAGTAGTGCCACTACCTAATGACTAAGCATTCAAACATAGGAGTTTACAGGGGCCATCCCTATTCAAATCACCCCAAAACTAAACAAATATTTCTCAAAAGAAGAAACACAAATGGCCAAGACTTTTTTTTATGATCAAAATCCTTAGCCATCAGAACAATACAAATTGAAACTACTTTGAGAATCCATCTTACCCCAATCAAAATGGCTAAGATCAATAAAACAAATGATAACAAATGTTGCCATGTGTGTTGGGGAAAGGGAACACTTATCCACTGCTAGTGGGAGAGAAACTGGTATAGCCACTATAGAAATCATAGTTTTCTTCAAAAACTCTCTAAAAATCTAGAAATAGATGTGTCATATGATCCATCTATACCACTCTTGCATATACCCAAAGGATTCTGCATCCCATTACACAGATATTTGCCTAACCATGTTTGTTGCTGCTCTATTTCTAAAAGCCAGGAAATGAAAACAGCCTGGATGCCCATCAGCTGATGAATAGATCGTGAAAACGTTGTATAGTTACATACTGGGATATTACTCATCGGTAAAGAAAAATGAAACTGTGAGAATCTCAGGTACATGGATAGAGCTGGACATTGCTGTTCTGAGTAAGAGGACTCAGACCCAGAAAGACAAAAGCCACATGTTTTCTTTCAGACATGGATGATGACATTGAAGCTGTGTGTGTGTGTGTGTGTGTGTGTGAGAGAGAGAGAGAGAGAGAGAGAGAGAGAGAGAGAGAGAGAGACAGACAGACAGACAGACACACAGAGACAGAGAGAGAGAGAGAGAGAGAGAGAGAGAGAGAGAGAGAGAGAGATTTGGGATACCAATATAAGTTAGGAAACTTGTAAGAAGCCATTAGGGGATTCAACTAAAGAGGGGTAGAACACAGGTGGATTGAAAGGAGGAAGAGGACTAATGGATCAGGAAGGGTTAAATGGAGTGGAGGAATAGAAACAGTCCGGGAAAGGATAGCTAACACTAAAGACTTCGGGAAAATGTCAATTAAGAGGAAATCACGAGGTCTGAAGGAGGAAATGGCTAACTATGTGTGTAACTACAACTTCTGGGGTTTAAGGGAAACTTCCCCTAAAGGACAAATCCTCTGTCAGCCCTTTCTGAAATACATCCTCCAGGACTCAACTAGCCTTTCCTTTCACTCTGAAAGCACAGTCTTCAAGGATTCATCTACTTTCGTGGGGAACTTTGACTAATAGCACCTTGAGAAAAAAATACACACACACACACACACACACACACACACATACATGCACGAGGACATACATTACTCTCCTGTCTCAGCCTCTAAAATGCTGGATTACAAGTGTCCCTGCCTACCTAAATTATAGGGGTTGAACCCAGGAGAGTTGTATGAGTTGTATGTGCTAATTTAGCGCAGGAGCCACATTCCCAGCTGTGTTTTTAATGGTGGTGACTTAGAAGGGACAGGGTAATAGCTGCCACAGGGCAGGTCATGCTTCGACTTCCTCCCAGCTCACCTTTGGAGATGCTTCTTCCTGTCTGAGTCCCTTTCATTGAGGGGAGACTGGGATGTGTCTTCCAAACCTAACTCCACTGAGGAAAACGAGATCCAGCAGGACTCTGCTGACAGTGGAGTGGACGGAAAGGTTCCTATGACTTTACCAGGACACTCTTTGACCACTTGTTTAGAAGTTCTGGAAAAGAAAAAAAAATCAACAGAATAATTTAATTGGCCAAGGGGCTGAGACTAGGGTTCCCAGGAATGATGTGTCCTCAGGAGTCCAAAGGCCAGAGGGGTCTATCTGGAGCAAGGATCCAGGTGGGGAGTGCCTTGACTTCCAATCAGTGCTCTTCTACTGAGTGTCCAGCAAGGGCTGACCGTGTGCTGAAGCCCACAAACAAATATTAACAGAGTGTGCAGGTTGCTAATTGAGGTGCTGTCCAGGCATTGTAAGAATGAAGGTGACTAGCCCCGACAAGCCAGTCCGTGAGCCTGGAAGGACAGAGCATAAGTGATCAGATCCCAAGGGTGAAAAGTTTAGGGCAAGAAGGGAACTATTGATTAGGCACTTCCAGAAAAGTCCCCACGAAGAGCAGAAGGGATGGGCATACTCTGGGCCAAGTGGTAAGGGGAAACAAAAGTAAGAAGATTGCTCCTGACTCCCACGGTGTGAGCGGCTCTTCCCAGATCATTACAAACCCACGGGGGTCAGGATGTCCTTTGGGACGGGGGGGCTCTCCACTGTTTCATACTCCAGCAGCCCCTGAAGACTGGGTCAGCCCAAGTTGCCACCAGCACAGAGGAACGTGGCTCTGCCCACTTCCCAGACCACATTCTCCTGTGGCCCAGGCTGCTTCCTCTAGTTTCACCTTTGTTTCAACAGTTTGTTTCTCCCTGGGATTGTTTGTGTAAGAAACCCACTCTCCCAAGCTTCCTGTGTCTCTGCCGTTTCCTCCCGTTAGTTACCATTCTCCAGTGTGGGCACTGAGGGCCATTGTTTTCCTTTCTAACCACAACGCTAGTCCCCAGGAAGGGCAAGGAGGTGTGCGACTGCAGGGCGAGGAAGGCCGGTTGGCTGGCCTCCCTCAGCCCCAAGAATATCCCTGCGAAGTGGTGGGCGTGGCACTCGCTTGTCAGCCCTGGACGGAAGAAGCCGGTATCAGGAGAGAGCTTCTTGCCAGTTAATCCCCAGACGCTATCTAAACAGAGGCACGTTCCCAGGAGTTAAGACAGGAGCGGTCTCAGAGTGCTGATAACCATCTGCGCCAGAGGAAGCCAGGAGTGTTGGCTTTCTGGGGGTTTTGCCACGTGTTTACTGCTTCTAAACTGAGAAATCTACTGAGCAGTGTTTACTGAGCTCCTGACCCAGGTGCAGACGCCTATTTAAGAAATGAATTCCCTTGTAACTGGATTCAGTGCTCCAACCTTTTTAGATCGAGCCCACCGTCCGCTCAGCCGGCACCACGGTGAACAGTAAACATAATGCGTGTTTTCTTGTCGGTGCTTTAATTAGATGCGTTGTTTGGAGGAGCTCCCAGGGATCTTGGTTCGGTTTCCTGAGTACTCCGAGGAACAACTGGAAATGTAGCTGGCATGGGGAAACAGGACTGGGATGCCCTGTCATTTACTGTTGAAATGCCTGTTCTGGATTTCAGTGTTGATTTCCAAATAGAAATAAGAGAAACCCTGACGGATGAAATAAATAAAATGCGGGCTCTGTGTGTGTGTGTGTGTGTGTGTGTGTGTGTGTGCGTGTGTGTGTGTGCGCACGCGCGTGTGCGTTGCACGTATATATGTTCTCACCAACAGCCAACAAAGTAAACTAAGCAATCAATATTAATGATTTCAGCTTGGTCTTCATAAGAAAAAAAATGCATCACAGGCTTGTTCATGTAGCAGAAGCTGGTGGGCTATTTTGGTGACATTTATTTTGTAACTTTTTCACAGATTTTGCTCATTCTCTTCATTACACTTTTCCCACCCGTTTTGACACTGAATCGCTCCGCAAAGACATTTTGTTTATTTCAGGTTTTAAAGTGCTGTGTGCTTACGAGTAACACATTCAGGTTTTTGAGCCATAGAAACAGATGGAATAGAAACATATCAAATTCCCTTAATTCAGATGAAACAATGTTTTCATTAATGGTTTTAAGCATGCCTACTGCGGTTCCCCCGTGGCAAAGCTACTGATGTGTGGGCCTGTTAAATACAGATCAACACCATTTACATTTTAAGAAAATAATGTATCTGCTGTTTGCACCAAGAACAAAGGAAAATTTACAACATCTCCAGCCAATGCCCCATCTTCCCCATCTCTGCCCATAGGATTCGAAATAATTTTAAAGGAAATATTCTACCAGAAATAGGGGTTTTGAAAAAAGACAATGAAAAGTTTTCTCTTTCAAAAGGTGGCGTTTTTCAAGAATTCTTTTATTGGTGGGATTACGTTGCTGCTCATGGCTTGGGCTTTAAATGAATTCTGGAACCTAATGAAATATCTAATGAGATGAAACAACTTCTGAATTCTACTTCAAAACAAGAAGAGGTCCGTGGATGTGGGTTTACACGAGAAAGACTTAACGTCTTTTTAAACGACCGAGAGGGAACATCTATTCCTTTATAGCGCATTGGCTATTACATTGTCTATTTAGTTTCCTGACACACTTTACGAATGCGCTCTTCGGGGGCGGTCTCCTGGTGGCATTCAGAAACTGCTGGAAATACAAAGCTCTGAGAATAGCTTTTTTTTAAAGTTATCAAGGGAAAAAATACAAATCATACAGCTGCAAGCTAATGACTTAACATCATGAAAGCAGTTGGTGGTTCCGGCCAAACCATTTCTCCACCCTGATTGTCAGCTAGCTTTTCTCCTGGTCTAGAGTAGTCACTTTCTCCAAAGGGGATCTTTGAGCTCTGTGGTGGCAGTATTTGGGGAATCGGTTATTGTCATCGCTTTGTCGATTTCTGAGTAGATTTATGGGGGAAATCTGAGACGCAACATTGTTGACGAAGAAATCTGGGAACTGTGTTTTTCTGCCTCTGGTTCTATGACAAACAGGGATTATAAGCTTAGCTGAGATTGTTCCAGAATTTGCTTCAACAAGAGGAAGCCCTTTAGTTTCTTAAAGGGAATTAAACTCCCTAAGCATGTGGAAAGGCACAGGCTCTTTTACTCCTATTCTTGATCCAAGCACATCTGTATTTTCTGGCAGGACATCGCGGACTCTCTCCCGGGTTTCTTCCCTACCCTGCTCAGGACTGAGTCTTGTAAATCAAGCTTTTCCACAATCAATTATCAGGATATGTCCTTCTGAGGCTATACTGTTTCCCTAATTATACCTGTTTTACCCAAATTGCATTCAGGCACACACAGGCAAAGCAAGTATTAAATAGTGGATTGTTGAGATAATTTTCTCAGTTTTAAATGACATCTCCTCAAAACATCCATTGGCAGCATACAGGCTGCATAGAAAAGCAAGTGAGGATTATCCCAACCCAGAGACAGTCAGTTTCATTAGGTGGCCCAGACAAGGAGCAGATAAAATTGTCCTTCACTTTTCTTTGTTTTAACTAAACATTTGTGGTATTTAGAGTTTCCCTCCCCGGAGGAGAGTCAGCAACTAGCCTCTGGCCTTGCGTGGGGGAAATACCTCACTTTGGTGTGCACAGTATTTATATTTCAAACCATTAGGGAGACAGGCTGTCCACTAAACTGAGCAGAAATAGAAAAGAATCCTGCCTGCACACGGGTTAAATAAAGACCACAGGTTCCAACAGTCAGCCGCAACGGGCTTCAGGGGCCTTGCCCCAGATACTAGCTTTACTTATCTGGAATCTTAATCCCAGTCTGCACCTTTTGATCAGGCCAAGCCTCAGACGGAGAATGACTTATCGAAGGGACTGGAATTTGCACTGCGCTTCCATGCACCCGTATAGCTAACCACTTGTAGGCTGGATTATGGGACTAACACTTCAACACTCAACAAGTGGTGACCTGGGAGTAGCTCATGGTCTCCATCAGAGAGGAGGTGCCATGGGTCAAGTGGGAGGACCAGCTGGACACATCAGGCCGCCTTCCCGGCTCTGTTGACAGAAATGTCCTTCCTTAATGGCACAGCGGCGGCAGGGGTAACTTCTCTTCGGGATGTATGTTTTTTCAGGGTGGTCCTATCCTGCTGTCTCCAACTTCCCAGTCCACTGCAGGAGAAGGCTCCCACCTGTGTGACAAGTCTCCAGACTCTTCTAATCTTCCAGTCAGCCTGGATTTTCTATTATCAACCTCCAGGCTGATGGTCTCCCCAGGCCTGTATTTGGGGAAGGTAATAGCTCCCTGGCCTTCCCATCCCTTTCCAAGCTAAGCTAGACATTACAAGATTAATTAGTATTCTCGGCCCCAAATCTGATTTCCCATCACATCTGTCTTAATCCCCAAGTCATTGTAAGTATTAAGCTAAAAATTAGAGGAGTGTAAACTTTTGATAGTCGCTTTCCCTGATTCCAGCATCTTTCCCCTTCACTTCCACTAATTTCTTCCACAGCAGATTTATTGCCTGCCCCCATCTTGCCAACCTTGGATAGTGTCTATCCCCAGACTTTCTCTTTACCTACTAGAGTATAAATTTTTTTTCTTCTGCCTGTCACTTCTTCCTGCTCCATTTTACAATTAACTAGACAAAAACAACTGCCAAGTACTAATTAACAAAACTTTGCCAATGTACGTATAGGGCTAAGTGTGTGATATCTCTTAAAGGCATATTAACAGTGATACAGTTTTTGTTGTTGTTGTTGTTGTTGTTGTTGTTTTTTAATTAGGGTCTCATTTAGGCCAGGCTATCTTTGAACTCATTATGTAACCAAGACTACCCTTGAACTCTTGATCCTCCTTCCTCTACCTCTCAAATCCTGAGGTTACAAGCATTAGCCATCATATCCAGCTACTAACAGTGATTTGAACAACTTAAAATTTTTTTAAGTTGTGTGTGTGTGCAGGTATGTGCACACGAATGCAGGTGCCCACAGAAGCTGGAAAAAGTCATCCAAATCTTGGCCCCTGGCGTTGGAGTCACAGGCAGTTGTTAACTGGCCACTGTGGGTTCTGGGATTCAAACATGAGTCCTCTGCAGGAGCAATACACACTCTTAACCACCAGTCATTCCTTCCAGTTCTAAGAACAAATGTTTTCAATGACAGAATTTAGGAAAATGATTGACCCAAGAAAATTTTGATGAGGGGCAAAGAGTCCCCCTTTGTCACCATCATCTTCCAGAGCACAGTCAGTGGCTGCTTTATGAGACTAACCTGGACTGAAAGCACATCTGCTTTTCTCAGGGTCCTTCACGCCTTGTCTTCATCTCAGATGGAGCACACTTCTCCTGGTGGTGACAGCTTCCATGGTGACTGCTCACCAGAGTATACACCTTTAACCCCAGCAGCTGGGAGGCAGAGGCACGTGAATCTCTGTAAGTTCAAGGCCAGCCTGGCCCACAGAATGAATTCCAGGACGGCCAGAGCTCCATGGCAAGAACCCTTTCTCCAAAAATAAAATAAATAAAAACAACAAAAGTGCAATGGAAACCATCCAAGCTTTGTAACTAGGCCGAGTTGTGTTCCAGGTCCGAGTCTGCCTCTTACTGTCCCGGTGACTTGGACAGTTGGAGCCCTCCATTTCCTAGTCAGTAAAATGGACATGTACAGCCTTCAAGTTACTCCGAAGACTGAATAACACATGTTGTGAAGCAACTGACTGTAAAGCTAACAGTTCTCCGAATCTTAGTTGTTTTTGTTTCTTAAGCATAAACCCAGCGCGACAACTGCGGTAAACATGGTTAACGCGCCTGACACATGGCTTCTCAGTTTTCAGCTACAATTGCTTCATCAACACTTCGGAACGGCAATTCACAGCCTGCCTCTTGGCTTTATGTACTAGAACACTCAGGAAGCTGTTGAGATCTCTTGAAACTCAATTTTTGGCTTATTCTGAATTTACCTAGTATCCTGAACATGAAGAGCTTGAAAACAAATGGGAAACGAGGGGCGGGGGGCGGGGGAGAATGTCTTAATATTTTTAATAGTTATTTTTCTCATTGCTATGACTAAATTCTCGGGAATTGAATTCTGCATTCTGCATTCTGCATTCTAATTCTACAGCCTCTCAAGGAGCAGCTTAACGAAGGCAGGGAGGGCTTATTCTGGCTCACAGTCTGGAGGTGCACGTCTTCAGAGCGGGGAACGCGCAGCTATGGTGGCCGCAGCTGTCTCGCGTCGCAGGTGGACCAGGAGTGATGGAAGTGTCGGTGCCCATCCGGCTCTCTCCTTCTCCATCTTTCACTCGGTCAGGTCTCCCAACACATAGGGTGGTGGCACCCACATTTGGGTGGGTCTTCCCTCCTCCATCCATCCTTCCTAAAAAACATTCTTATAGTCACGCTCAGAAGTGTGTTTCCTAGGATTCTAAATCTAGCCAAGTTGACAGTGATGATTAACCGGCCGGGCATGGCTCTTTCCAGAGAGAACAAGAACAGCCTCTGCATCCACACACACGTTCAGTTTAGAGGCTAGCCTACTCTTAAATAGTACAAACATTGTGGGCTAGCCTACTCTAAAACAGTACAAACATCGTGTTTCCTACCAATCCCTGAAGAAGAGTCACAGAAAAATTAGGCTCACCAGAAAGACATATTCTAAGTAAGAAACTAAAGTTTTCCCTCCCTTTTGATAATTCCAAGGGATCCTAAAAATGTGCGTGAGGACTTAACCTAGCAAAGCATCACCTTATTTCTTTATATAATCCTCTGTGCACATCTCAGAAAAAGTGTTTATTGACCCTTTAAGCAAACAAAGAGAGAAAAATATGCTTGAATAAATCTGCAACCCACTCTCACCCCAGAGACTTCCCTCCTGTCCTCACCTCTCTCACTTCTCTGTCTGTCTGTCTGTCTGTCTGTCTGTCTGTCTCTGTCTCTCTGTCTCTGTCTCTCTCTCTCTCTCTCTCTCTCTCTCTCTCTCTGTCTTTGAAACAGGTTTCTCTATATAACAGCTCTGGCTGCCATGCAACTGCTTTGTAGGCCAGACTGGCCTTGAACTCATAGAGATTCACCTGCCTTTACCTCCCCAGCGCTGGGATTAAAGATGTGTGTCACCACCCTCACCAGTCTCCTAAGATTAGATTTCACAGACTCTTCTTTTACTCTCCTGGTACTTTTCATATGAAAACTGAGAATCTTTCTGGGTTGGAAAAGAGATGCTAACATTGTCTTTTTTCAGCCTTGCTCCAGTTGTAAATCTGTGGCAAATGCGATCAGTTGGTTGGGGTTCTAAAAATAATAAAGAATGGGTTGGGCAGATTGTTCACTGGGTAAAGTGCTCACTCAGCAAGCAGGGGGATCTGAGTCCATTTCCAAGCACCCATGTAAAAGCTGGGCATGGCTGTGCATGCCTGTAACCCTGGTTCTGAGGTATGAACACAGGTAGATACAGAGGGCTTGCCATCTAATCAATGTAGCTGAAACCATAAGCTTCAGGGCGAGTGAAAGGACCCTGACTCCTTTGAGGTGGAGAGCCATGGAGGAAGGTTTCCCAACATCAACTATTGACCTCCACACATGCACACACATGTACACACACACACACACACACACACCAACAAAATAACAACAACAATACTAATAAATAATAGCAGCAAAGACTTGGGTATTATCTACCTTATTTCAAATCAAGAGTTCATAGGCTCTGAGAGATTCTGAATATGTTCAGGGTTGCCCAGATCCAATGGTAGAATTGAGTGTTAGCCCCAGGAGCACCTGATACCACTCTGGTACATTCAGGCTGGCATTATCTCAGGTTGGCCTTGGCATTGTTCTCACCGTCTAAACCCTTGCCAGGTGCCTTTTAGAGTGTATGCTGTCATAAGGGGGCCACTTGAGGTACAGAGAGAAAGGTGGCACACACAGCCCCTGCCAGAAGGCTTGCAAGCATGCAGCAGCCATGCAGCAACAGGTGCATATATCAGGATGACTTACCTGGCCTTTGTTTCTCTGCTACTTTAGACCTGGTCCTCCCTTTCATGCTTCATTTAGAAAAATTCACATTTCTGCCTTTGCACTCATATTCTGCCTATCCTAAGCACGCTCCCCATGCAGGATTCATCAGCCTTTAATGGACCTCATCCCACTCTGTCTTCACCTAGGAGAGTGCAGCAATTCCTTTAAGGACTCTCCCCATCCATTCTTTCATTTCTGCTCCTGCTTCTATTCCTTGGTCCTGTGGTTTATAGTTTCATAATGAGAATCCTTTCCAATAGCCTTTAAATTGTCCCAGCCTCCATTACCTCCCTACTGACACCCTCAACATATGAAGATAAACTTAGTCATATTTCTCAACATACGGTACTTCCAGATTATCCAGACTGAAATCCTCTTGACACTGTAGCAAGAGCAAGTGTGTAGCATCAAACAGGCTCTTGTATTGGCTCTTTCGCTGACAAGTCATTTGACTGTAGTTGAGTTCTAGAAAAGGTTGAACTGCAGAGCTGAACTCTATTGTGATCAATCGAGGTTTTGTTTGGTTAGTTAGATGTTGTTGCTGCTATTGTTGCGGGTGTGTTAGAATACTATGTTCTGCTACTTATTTTCTCTTGGTCTCATTACCTAAATCTTCTTTGCTTTTTGTCCTGGCAGGCTGACCTCTATGAACTGTACCACTGGATGCCTTTGCCAGCTGGCTTCTTCTTGATCAGTTAGAGGAAGAGACTGAGAAAGGAGCAAGGGTAGAAAGAGAAGTCGGCTGTTACTTCCCTGTGGTCTCCTTCTGGTTAGGCATGCTCTCCGACAGGCGTCTTCTTCTCTCTGGATTAGTACCCGCATCTCTTTTCCATACTGATCAAAGATTGCTACCACTCAGAGAGGTGGTTCTCCCAGGTCAGCAACACCTAGAACTCACAGACTCCACCACGGCTTGCTGGATAAGAAGGAGAAGGACTGGGACCTCACAATCTTTGTGAGGTTTTGTTTTGTGTTCAGAAGGAATGGAGACTTATTAAGGAAAAGTGAGAAAGAACTCTGGAGAGAGGAAAGAGCTCCCTTCAGGTGATAAGTTTGAGAATAACTGCCTTGGATGACATTGTTTGTTGGGTCCTCAGAGTCTCTGATTCAATGGGTCATGGGGAGGGTTAAACAGTTTGTAATCTATCCTTTCCAGATTTACGTCACTGCTGTTGGTCCACAGCTCTAACACATGCCTATGGTGATATTTTCTTTTGTACCAAAATGTTATTTGTATGTTAATAAATAAAGTTGCCTGGGGGTCAAAGCTATTAGCAAGTCATAGGAAAGCAGAGCAGTGGTGGTGTACGCTTGTGATCACAGCACTTGGTAGACAGAGCTAGGTAAGTCTCTGTGTGTTCAGGGATACAGCCAGCATTGGATACACATGCCTTTAATCTCAATACCAACCATAGAACACCTGGAGGTCTATACAGACAGGCCGTGATGAGGCAGTCCTGTGGTTGGGTTTACAACCAATGAGAAGGCAGAACAGAGACTATATAAAGACTTTAACACAGGAAGTACCTCCTCCTTCGGAGAGGTAGGACCACTGCAGGAGGAAGGGTAAGGTTTTAGCTCTTAGCTCTGACCTCTTGGCTTTCTTCTTTGCATTGGTTCTGTGTTTCTTATTTATAAGACGGTTGGTTACATCAACACATGCCTTTCAGGAATAGCAGTGGGATGCTATGATTTGCATATGTCATATTCCCAGATGATGGTGCTCTTGGGAGGCAGTTAAATGATGAAGGCTGTAACATCATCAATGAATGGGTCAACCTGCTGGCAAGTTCATCGCTGAATGAACTATTAGGGGACAAGCCTAGTTGGAGGACCTGGGTCACTTGGGGCATACTTTTTGGAGGATATATCTTCTCTCTGGACCTTTCTGTTCTTGGTGTCTTTTCATCCCAGCTTCCATGAGATGAGTAGCCTTTCCACTGTCAAACCCTTCCATTGTGATGGTCAATCTCATCACAGGCTCCAAATCACGAAGTCAAGTAGCTGTGGAATAAAACATCTAAAACTATGAGCCAAAAATGAATCTTTTTCTCAAAAATAAATAATAACCAAACAAAGATAACAATCGATAACATGCCAAGCAGCCCTTCCTCCCCACTGGGAAAGTAGTAAGTCATTCCGACTCAGAGATCCTCCAGTGAGTTCAAAAGCCGATGTGCCTTCAGATGCTGCTGCCAATTCTCCTCAAGGTTTACCTTCACCTCCACACCCAAACACACAAGATGAATCCCAACATGCTTTAGAAGAAGTGTCGGCTTGCTCCTGAAGTAGATACTGCCCATTCAACCAAATGAGTTGCAAGATCTTGCAAATGTTTATGAACAATGTGTATTTTGCCAGGGCTGGTACAGTAAATACCATGGAGTAGAGGGCATGAAAAGCAGATTTTAATTTTCTCAAAGTTCTGTGGTTCAGTATCAAGGTGTGGACAGAGTGAGTTTCATTATGAGTTTTCTTTCATTGGCCCGTGGATGTCCATTTTTTGTTTCCTCACTAGGTCTTTCTTCTATTTCTTCAGTCACGTTGGATTAAGACCTATCCTTATGACTTCCCCCCCTTAATTACTTCTTTAAGACCTTATTGACAAATACAATCACATTGTGAGGTATTTGGATAGAAATTCAATATATAAATCTGGGTGTAGGTTGTAGAGGAACAAAATTTAGTTCATTATAAGCAGAATCCTGAAAAACATGGCGCTATGGTTTGGCCATTTTGTCCCTTCCAAAAGGCAATGTCATTGAGAGTCGGGGCCTCAGTGGCACTGTAAAAAAGCCTTGCAGAAATTAATTCTAATTTTTCCACTCTTCTACCATGCAGAGTCCTTCTCTTTGTCCATCATTATTTGCCGATGCTGGTATCTTGATCTTAAACCTCCCAGTCCCCAGAACTCTGAACCATCTAAACACTTTCAGATAAGTATTTATTCATTACAAATTCCTAGGCATTATGTCATAAAGAAGCACACAGTGGAACTGAGACACGTAGGTAGAAACAGTTTGGCTCAGTGAACCGTAAATGCAATGTTGGACGGGGTTGTGTATATTGATAAAAGAGTTGTGACTACCCACTCTAAGTTTAACATAGTGCTTCTCACTTTTGGTAAGATGTTGGAACCACCTTTTAAAAAAATAACAATTTTTTTTATGCCGGGCGGTAGTGGTGCACGCTTTTAAACCCAGTACTCGGGAGGCAGAGGCAGGCGGATCTCTGTGAGTTCGAGGCCAGGCTGGTCTCCAAAGCGAGTTCCAGGAAAGGCACAAAGCTACACAGAGAAACCCTGTCTTGAAAAACAAAAAAACAAAAACAAAAACAAAACAAACAAACAAACAAAAAAAAAGCCCTGTAGATACTGATATAATTGTTCAGGATATTGATCTGTGCATCATATTTAATTGCTCCATTAATAGTCTAGAGGCTGAAAATCACTGCAGAATTGACTCTTTTGTTGATGAATGGAACCAGTAAGTGAGGCTGACACACCACAACAGACTCTGGAAGAGCAAGGAGTAGGTGTATATGTTTGTGTGTGCACATGCATGCTCATGTGCATCTGTGTGCGAGTGCAAGTGCATGTATGTGCATGATACCTGGAGGGCAGAGGACAACCACAGATACCATTCTCCAGATGCTTTTTACCTTCTTTTTTTGAGACGAGGTCTCTCATGGCCTGGAATAGGCTAAGCTGGCTAGCCCCAGGAATTAGCCTATCTCTATCTCCCCAGAACTGGGATTATAAACATACACACCATATCTGGCTTTTATTATATGGTTTCTATGGCTCAAACTCTGATCTTCGTGCTTTCAAGGCAAAGAAGTTTCTCTGCTCCTACCCGGCCCCAAAGTCCCTCAGCCACTTATGAAAGAATCATCCAGAGGCTTATAATAATTATGAACTGTATGGCCTATGGCTCAAGCTTCTTGCTAGCTAGCTCTTATAACTTAACCCATTTCTATTAATCTATAAGTTGCCACGTGGCCATGGTGTTACTGGTCTGCTGACATCTTGCTGCTCCTTGGGCAGTGGCCGGCGTCTCCCTCACCCTGCCCTTCTTCTCTCTGTATTTGGATTTCCCACCTGGTTGTTAGCTTTCTTTCCATAGACCAAAACAGCTTTACTTACTAACCAATGAGAACAGCATATATTCACAGCATACAGAAAGACATCCCATCACACTTACCCACTGAGCTCTCCTGCCAGGACAAGAACAGGATCCTGGAATCTTAGAGAGGCTGGAATGTTGGACTAAATCTGTTTTGTGTAGCCCATGTAACTACCTCCATTCTTTCCCTATCCCTGTCTCCACTCAGGAAGATTTTCAGGACACTTCCACAACTTAGAAATACATTGGTAACAGAAGACTAACTGTTGTCCCTAGAGAGTTCCAATGAAGTGCGTGGGTGACTATGCTAGAGATGAAGAGAAGGGACGCTGTTGTAGAATTAGGATCCTGATGTCAATGACAACAGAGGAAAATTTGGATGTTAGTTTGGAGGGTCTAATTACCATGATAAGGCACAAAATAGAGGGACAGTGATCAGCTCAAGGGTGAGGACTGCAGGAGTCTATGGTGGTGACTTAATGATCATGGCACTTTTAATGTGAAAGCAGATTACCATGGTCTCAGGTAGTTCATTTGTAGGGAAATCCCTGTCTAACCATCAAAAGCTAGATTCATTCTCTTGGAGGGAACTCTAAGCATGGAAATGATATAGCCCATCAGATGGATCTGTCTGCAAAGAAAAAAGAGAATTTTTGAAAAAGTTTCCAAATATCAATGCTAGGATGAATTCTTCTCAATCATAGATTGAGAATAGGTGGCTTAAAGGGCTTTTATTTGTTTTCTTCAATCTGCTCATTCTTATGATGATGCTGATCTTACATCAATCAAAATTCACTGATAATTCTTCTCTGACTTCTGGGAAATAACCAAAGTCCTGATGTTGTGGTTTAGATATTCAGTATACCCTCCCAGTTCATGTGTTAAAGCTGGGTCTCCTAAGCAGCATTGTTCAGGTACAGGGCTGCTGGGAGATTAATCTACTAGGGTATTTGTAAAGTAATGAACGTTGGTAAAAGTGCTTCATTATAAAAGCCAGTTCCCTCATTTTGCTTTCTGGCCACCATGATGTAAGCAGTGTGAGCTCACCATGAGCACCCAGACTTGGTGTTCTGCCTCACCACAGTCCCAGAAACAATGAAACCAAGAGTACCTGAACTAAAACCTCAGGAACCATGAACTCAAATAAATCTCCCCTTTTTTAAGTTGATTCCCTGGGGTATTTTATCACAGTGACAAAAAACACCTGCTTAACACACCTGACACGCAGTTATCTGTACAATACGGTCTAAGGCTCCCTTGCTGTGGATATCTGTGTGCTGTGAATGTGTTGCTCTGATTGGTTAATAAATAAAGTGCTGATTGGCCAGTAGCCAGGCAGGAAGTATAGGTGGGACAAAGAGAGAGGAGAATTCTGAGAAGTGGAAGGCTGAGTCAGGAGATGCTGCCAGCCGCAGTCACCATGAGAAGTAAGATGTAAAGTACCAGTAAGTCACAAGCCACGTAGCAACTTATAGATTAATAGAAATGGGTTAATTTAAAATATAAGAACTAGATAGAAAGAAGCTTGAGCCATTAGGGCAAACAGTTTAAATAATATAAGCGTCTATGTGTTTGTTTGGGTCTGAGTGGCTGCGGGCCTAGGTGGGATTGGACAAAATTCCAGCTACAAATGGTGCCCAATGTGGGGCAAGAATTTCCACCTAAAACCTGAGATTGCACACTCCCTCTCCCCTCTCATCTCCCAGTTGTCTCCCATTGTGTCTTTCCAGTGTTTGTCATTAATGACACATTAAGAAAATAAAATACATCTGGAATTCTGTCTAGGGTGAATGGTCAGCTGGTCACAGCTGGAAGTGGATTCTTCAGCACCTCTCAGAATCCCAGCCATCTTCATGTCATCCCAAAGCGTGAGGGGATCTGTACCCACCAGACCTGTTTCCATCCACTCCACACTTCTGGGTTTCACTTGAGAGGACCTGTGGTTGTAAAACTCAGTGAGGACATGGGAACCTTCCTTTCCTTTCCTCTCCACACTTGTGGATTGAACAGCCTCCCTCAGCACATCTTTACTTTCCCATGTATTTCCAAGGTGATCCTAAATGCCGTCTAGTTGTTCGTGAGTATTAACCATCACAACTCTCCTGGACAATGCTGACACCCTGAAGGTCTTCAGTACAGGACTATATATTCAAGATCGCAGTTCCCAAGAGGCAGTCTGTCTAGTCTAGCCTCAGTCATGAATCCCCACCTAAAGCTAGACAAGGGGGCATGGCAGTCACATGGACTGAAGAAAAGGCATTTCCCCAAGGAGGAGAGGTTAAGCAGATAAATGTAGTAACTGTTTACCACAATACCTGCTAGCATTTTCTATTTAATTTTATGAGGCTAATCATACTACTTGACAGCTTATAGAACAATTTTACATGTTACCTAACCAGACTCCAGGTTTTTCCTGTGAAATGGTCTCAACGTTTCAGATCAGTTTCAAGAGTCCGATCTGTCTGGGTCAGCTTAGATTAAATGTACACACTACTTTTTCCAAAAGAGTCTTACAATAAAATGAGCAAAATCTAAATAGAGACACTACAGCTACACTCTTACTTGATTTACTTAATTAAAGTAATTTCAATGCGTTTAAGTGCAAAGGATGTGTCCCAGATGCTAGGGAACTGAATACATCCAGGAGACTCAGATGCTGTACGCATATAGTTCAAATTAAGTCATCTAAATAAATAGAAGCAGACATCTAAATAAACAAATGCAATAGTGATGCTTTGGGGGAACGTTGTGTTTTAATTGTCTATTTATTTAGACTTCTTCGACTCAAGCCTCTTTGGGTCAGAGATCCTGTTCTTCTTGCATTCCCAGCAACTAAGCAGAATGTCTGGAACAGAGCAGATTCTTGATAAGTGTTTATATAATAAATAAATAAATAAAAACCATAGACACTCAGTTGAAGGAAGGATTATTTGTGTGTGTGTGTGTGTGTGTGTGTGTGTGTGTGTGTGTGTGTGTGTGTGTTAAGACAAGCTACAGTTTCAACTATCCCTTTAAGAGCTGGGAGCATCCTTACTGTGCACACAAAGCTTTGTTCCTTGTCCTGTTTCTCAGAAGAGCTTGCATTGTTGAAGACGAGGACTTTGCATCCTTCTTATTTTTATTAAGTTGCTCTTTGACAGTCCCATACATGTGTACGATACATACTGGCCAGACTTCTCTCTCTAGTCTCCCTCTCCCATGCCCATTTTTTCCCTCCCACCATGCCCCCCACCCCAACTTTCTAATCTTTATTTATTAATTGTGACACATTTGGTTTATTCAGGACCCCAGACCTGGGCATGGGAGTGAAACTATCCTCTGGAGCATGAGTAATTCACCAGTGGCTTCACCACTGAAGACAACGGCTCCCTGTCTCCCAGCAGCGCTTGACTTCCTTTAGCTCCCATAGGTGCAGTTAGGCCTCATGATCCCCTCTACCACCTATGACTGAATATCTAGAGGTCCAGTCTTAAGAAACCCTTACAAGAGGCAACTGCAGACGCTGTGAGTTTATGAGTGCCATAGCCTTGCCATCCCTGTAAGACATCATTTAACAGCCCATCCTTTGGCTCCTTCCCTTATGATGAATGTTCTTGGGCTGTAGAGGAAGGGTGGTGATGTCAGGTTGAACACTCAACAGTTACTTGCAAGTACCTTGACCTGCCAGGACTCTGCATTAACCATTGTTAACTGCGGAGAAGTTTCTTTAACCAAGAAGGAGGGAGTCTTCTGGGGCTATAAGTCTATACGTTGCCCACTGCTATCCCTGGGGAGCCGCAAGTTTGTGCATGTTCAAACCCTGTCATTACTCCTGGTGTACAGCACTTTGTTTGGTTGTATCAGACAGTGCCATCCCAACAAGCAAAAGTACGAGTAATCTATCTCCAAGTAAGACCTGCTTCATATCTCCTACAATTGTTTTATCTAAATCTAGCTGTCCTCTGAACAGACTTTACCTGCTCGAGCCAGGTATATTCCCATCCAGGCACTGTTCTACAGTTTGTAATCAGGTAATGTATACTCATTCATGTATGCCTGTAACTCTGGGATCTGCATCCCTGTAACTCACACATAAGGGGGCCTCCATCACAGCGACTTGTTCCTTCCTCACTGGAACCAGCACACCTGGAATCAGCTCCTCGGTAAAATGTTTGCCACCTCACACGCTAAACCAAGAATGATTCCTCTTCCAGAAAAACTGAGTTATAAAGATAGTAGTTTTATTGCTTGGAGTCTAGAGCAGATCCCAAGTGATTCAACCACTGGGATGCAGCTGTACAGGGGATTGATGTGGTAAAAACTAGAGAAGGTCTAAGAGTGAGTAAGGACCTGGGGATGCTCAGTTATCAGATGTTGGGTCACTAATCAAAAATAATTGTTCTCGATAGGTGTGATGGCACACACATTTAATCCCAGCACTTGGGAGGCAGAGGCAGTTGGATCTCTGTCTGTTTGAAGTCAGCCTGATCTACAAAGTGAGTTCCAGGACAGCCAAGGCTGTTACACAGAGAACCTTGTCTCCAGAAACACACACACACACACACACACACACACACACACACACACACAAAACCAGAAAGGTTCTCTAAACACCTGGCACCTGAAATCATGAGAGCCACACTTGTGTAATCCAAAAAAGTGCCACACAAAATCAAGCTGCTGTTTTGGACACACTTTGAAGGGAAACATCCTTGGCAGCCCATTTAAACCTTTGTCTCCAATTCAGAATCCATATTTGATGCTAGGCCATATGTATGCCTAATTGCAAACAAAGCTGTTAAAATACCCCAAATGGCCATGGGAAACAGTCTTCAGAAGCCCATCCAAAGGCTCATCAACAAGCAAAGCCCTGTGGCCACTTTGCTAACCCTTGAAAGCATCGGCATCAACTCAAAACATGTGGCGGCTTGCAATATGAAAAAGAGCCTTTCCCTTCCTTCAGCAATGCCAGGCTTCCATTGGTCACACTGGGAAGATTCATGGGGAAGACACAGTGGCCTGTGTGAGGCACACTGGTGGTCTGTCTCCAGTCTCGCTGTCCCATTTGGTAACAGTGGAAATTGTCCCTTCAAAGTTGGCATAAGTTGATATTGGAAGTTGCCCAAAGACAATGGCTTAGTCTCATTATTTACACATAGACCTTCTCATGTGGGAGTCTGTGTGGAGCCAAGTAAGATCCACTAATTAAGTAAATATTAATAAAAAAATTTAATTTCTTGACTGAACAAAACTTGCTTCCATAAAACTGCAAGTCTCGGTTTAACCATAAAGTGGGAGAGTGTGCTGTCTGCTTAGTTGGCTCCACTGTTTACGTAAGATTCATACACGTCATGTACAGAGATGACTAATTTTTAAAGTTAGAAGACACCATACACACCTAGTATTAAAACCATATTGAGCAAAAACATTCTTGATTTAGAAGGCGCCTTTGAGGGTAACAAGCCTCTGGGCCGACATTAAACATGTCGTTTTTTAAGAGCTTTGGGAGAATAAACTCACTCCCCACAGACCAGCCATGGGATGTGCACTTCTAAACAAATTCTTCACATTAACTCAGTCACTCGTGATTTATTTCTTTCTCATAAAATAGAACCTTGTGCACAGAAACAACCCAGTTAGTTTGAATGTGGGAACCTGAATGTGGGAACCTCGATTCTTATGAACAGATACAATCAGCTTTTATCGATGCTTATTTTTACATCATTGAAATGACACTACATGGAAAAATAAGTTTTTTTTTTTACTTGACTGCTGGTGATGGTACATTTTACATGTCCTTGACTTTTTTTAATCAACATTTTATAACTGCTATGTAATATTGCCCCAGATAAATCATCTGTAATATACTTTACTACTTCCCATTTTTGAACATTAATTTCAATCATTTCTGACATTTAGCTGTATTCTCATGATAATTATTTAGTATGCTAACTTTTCTCTGGTGATTCTCCCAAAGTAACTCCTAAGAAATGAATTATGATCAGTGTTCTTAAGATACATGTTTCTGCACATCTCCCTATCTCTATATGTGTATATGTTTACCAATTTATTCACCGTTTTTAATACTGATTTTACCACCACCAAAACTGATGAAAATTTATTTAGATTGACTTTTTAGTTGATCCTTTAATCATTCTCCTCACACATATCTCCTGGTAGATTGTATATTTCATTAATCTATGCAGCCGGTTGCTGTGGGATATCTTTCTGTGTACTGTGAATATATGTGTTGCTCCCATTGGCTAATAACTAAAGCAGCTTTGACTTATGGCAAGGCAGCTTAGAAGCAGGTGGGAAATCAAAGCAGAGTTACAGAGAGAAGAAGGGCGGAGTTGGGGAGACGCCAGCCCGCCATTCAGGGAGCAGCATGTGATGGGACACAGGTAAAGCCACAGAGCACGTGGTGATGCATAGATTAATAGAAATGGGTTGAGTTAAGTGATAAGAGCTAGCTAGCAAGAAGCTTGAGCCATAGGTCATATAGCTTGTGATTAATATTAAGCCTCTGAGTGATTTTTCTTATGAGCGGCTATGGGACCATGGGTGGGAGAGATTCGTCCAGACCGCTGGGCCAGTGCGACTGGAGAAACTTCCAGCTACAGCTGGTTGCTTAGTAAATTCTTCTAAATGAAAATATTACCAAACAAATAAATAAATAAGGATATAAACCAACATGTTCTCTGAAGCGACAGCTTCTTTCTGTGATTCTGCATGATTTGGGAAAAGGGGGCACAAGGAATCCCAAAGCTCTCAACTAGGCTCTAAAATAATTTATTTCTTTATTTTAGAATTTTTAATTTTTATTTATTTTATTTTTAGAATTTTCAAGCATTTGTTAATTTTTTTTCATCTTATGTGTATAAATGTCTTTTGTGTATAAATGTCTTTTCTGCACAGAAGTATGTGTACCACATGCATGCCTGGTGCCTGCAGAGGTCAGAAGAGGGCATCAGTTCCCAGTAACTGGAGTGACAGATGATTGTGAGTCACCGTATGAGTGTTGTGAATTAAACCTAGGTCCTCTGCAAGAGCAAAAAGTGGTCCAAACACCTGAGCTATCTCTCCAGCCTTGTAATTTATTGTAATTCATTCATTTATTTATTTATTTATTTATTTATTTATTTATTTATTTAGAGTGTGTGCGTGCATGTGTGCGTGCGTGCGTGCGTGTGTGTGTATGTGTGTGTTGTGGGAATGTGCATGTGTGAGTGTACATGTTGTGGGGATCCTCCCATTAGAGTGCAGTTGCCCTCAGAATCCAGAAGAGGGTGTGTGGTGATATTTTATTTGTGCATCCCAATAAAGCCTTTCTGGGGATCAGAGGAAGAAGCCAGCCACTGTATTAAACATAGAGGTCAGGCAGTGGTAGCACACGCCTTTAATCTTAGTATTCAGGAGGCAGAGATCCATTCGGATCTCTGCGAGTTCAAGGCCACACTGCGAACAGAGCCAGGCGTGGTGGCACATGCCTTTAGTCCCAGCACTAGTTAACCATAGAGGTCTGGAGGTCTGTACAGACAGCAAGTGATAGAGCTGGGTGGAAAGAGGAAGTGATGTACCTGGGCAGAGAGAGGAAGTAAGACGGCAGGGCACAGAAAGGTATATAGGCGTGGGTATACAGGAAGTAGCTCTCTCTCTGGAGGCTAAGGAGTTGGTAAGGTGAGGCTGACTGTGACTTGTCCTATTCCTCTGATCTCTCAGCTATCACCCCAATATCTGGATCCAGGTTTTTTATTAATAAGACTGTTTAGCAATTCATCTTACAAGGGTGCTATATCCCCTGGAACTGCGGTTACAGGTGGGGTACTGGGAACTGAATTCAAATCTTCTGGAAGGTCAGTACTCCCTCTTAATTGCCGAGACATCTTTCCTGTCCTAGTTTCTCAACGTAAAACATAACAAGTAGCAATTGCTGTGCTTCAGTATTTTCTACATTTCTGCAGGATGGATATGTGTACAAATATATCTGAAAATTCATATTCCTTCTCAGATTATATTCAAATATTTTAAGGCAAAAAAGGACATGAAAAGCTCAAGAAAAAATAGCTTCTGTGTCTCCCCCCTTTTTAAAATAGGAATCTTAAGGAAAGAAAATGGTCATTTGAAATGGAAAGGACATACCGTCTAGCCTTATCTGTTTTGCTTCCTTTCTCAAGTTCCACACTCCCAAATGAGCCAAGATTGACTTCAAGGGCAATGAAGACAGAGATCTATAGACAAGGGTGATGATGATCGTGCAGCATTGGGCATACATTTGACGCCAGAAAACTGGATGTTTAAAATTGGCGAAAGTGCTGACTTTTATCTTACACCGGTCTCAGCCCCCTCTCCTCCCCAAAGAGCAAGAGAATCGCTCATCTTTCACTCTCTTGGCCTTTCTGAATGACGGGCTGTCTGCTACCAACCCTTGTAATTCTGACACAGATCATAGCTCAGTGGTGGCAGCTGCTGGGGCTTCCTATTATCTAGGGAAGTCAGTGGACTCGGGTCCTTTGCTTCCCATCTTCTTTACATTCAACAGTGTGAATAGGTCATGAACACAGAAGTATTTGGACAGGAAAGATGTCAAAATAGTCCCAGTCTCACTATTGCTTGGTAACAGGGAGACAAGGCTTAGGATTGTCATCAGATAACGTATGTTAAATGTTTCTTGCTTCTGTAATGGGAAGCATTCAATGTATACATTGAATTAATAAATCACCCACCAATTTTGAAGTATATTATCTTGAATAATGTAATTTGGCTCAAGATGGAGGTGTAAATTAGCTTGGTTGGATCTTTTTAGAATGTGCACATAGAAAAAAAACACAAATAAGCATAATTATTGTCAATTAAAATAAAATGATTAATTTATACAAAGAAGAAAATGATAAGCATACTTCAATTATATAAAGAAGTCCTCCTGGAGTATACATGCCACATTTGGCTTAGAATATTTTTTAAACCTAAGACTAGACATTTCTTTATATAATTAATGCCTGTTTTGGTTACTTTTCTCATCTCAGTACCAAACAGAAATAACTTGGGGGGAAAGGGATTTATTTTGGCTTACAATTTGAGAAGATACAGTCCGTCATGAAGGAGAAAGCATAGCAGTATTCACAGCAATAGTAGTATAGGACTGGGACTCCTGGTCGACCAGGAAGTAGAGGTGGAGTGCAGGCTAGACCTGAAGAAAGGCTGGAAGACTAGCTGTAACCATCCAAGTTCACCTGACAGTGAACCGCTTCACCCAGCCAGTTTCCACCTCCTAAAGAATCCACAGCCTCCCAACAGCACCCCCTGCTGGGAACCACGTGTTCACTGCACACGTGAGCCTGTGCGGCACACTTCCACTCAAACCGTAACAACACCAGTTCTCTCTTACTCCCACACTCAGCTTTTAATAACGTTGTCTATACAATATATTAATGATGCATAACATGTGTAAAATACAATTCTCATCACACTCATCTTAGTCACCTTCTTTTGTGTCTCCCCCTCTCTCCTGCTGAATCCTTTCCTCTTCCCAACTAGTCCTTATTCTATTTTCCTGTCTCTCCTCTCTCTCTCTCTCCCTCTCTCTCCCTCTCTCCCTTTCTTCGTCACTCGCGCCCCCCCCCCTCTCTCCTAAAGAACCACAGAAGGCTTTTTAACTCATGACAGGAATTAAATGAAAAAGCAAGCAAGTATAATAGAATGTTATTGTAGTTACTAGGAATGTACTAATTAATTAGTAGTGTCGCTTTAAATATGTGAAAGATAAAAAACAGTTTGGAAATTATTTTAACCATGAGAGCCACTGAAATGTCTTGGGCATTTTCTCCATGGGAGGCCTTGTTCCAAGTACTTACTTGTTCCAGACCCCCATTCTTCACACAGCCCTGCCAGGCAAGACATCAAGTGTAGCCGCTGCCCACCTTACACATTAGGAAGCTGGGATCTGGTGAATTAGCAACTTGATAAAGGCTTGCAATTAGAGGCATTGCTCTTGATCTCTGCACTCTAGTGCACACATGATTTTACTCTGAGCATAGGATGTCCGCAATCTTAAAAGAAGGAAATACACTGCATTTGGGCCGTACCTGAAGGTACCTGCTGGCTTTGACAAGCTAGACAAACATCTCTTTGAGAAATGACATTAATTCACTTCTAAACAAAACATAGACAAGAATTAGTTGGTTTTCTACTAACTCTCAAGTTTGGGTAGTTAACTAGATTGTGACTGGGCCCCAGAATTCTCCAGAAGTATCTCCAGTGTGCTCTTGGAGAAACACACTGAAGGCTGACTGGAGTGAGGCAAAGGGAATCATTCCTGGCACAATGGGTCCGGGGACACCTTTTCCAAGCACTGGCTACCTCAGAGATGCTTGCTTTCTACCACAGCAGGTGGCTGCTGGACTGTTGGTCAGGAAAGAATGATAGACAAGCAGGGACCCACCCTCCTTGGGCCTTGCTCTAGAGAAAGCCAGTCCCTTCCCAGGCCTGCCTCCTCAGTAGTGATGGCCTTGGTTCTTAGCTCTGTCCCTGCTTACGATTCCCTCACCAACCTTGGGAGTCCCGGCTCTGATAGACTTAGAGAGGAACCAGAGAGTTCATTAAACTCCTATTTCACTAAATTCAGGAAAGGAAAGCTCCAATGGAAGGGGGTCCGATGTTTGGCATCAGAGATCACATAGGGCCAAGAAGTGATAACTAATCAGCGCTCCACACTGCAGCCTTTTGCCCATCAACTTCCTCTGGGATATCGGCTAGTATCAGCCCACTTCATCTTGGACAGAAAGGGGCAGATGAGTGTATCCTCTGAAGCTGGTGACTCACGGGTTGCCTTAGTGACCAGTTTGCTTATTTCTTCCCTGGGTTTCCATCCTCTGTCCTGCTTCCACATCCATAAAACAAAGAATCTTTATGCTCTATTTATTTCTGGAGAAAAAAAGTGTTCTGCACTAATATGGAAATTATGACTCCAGCAGTGGGCAGCATGTTGCCAGCTTCTACAGATTCAGGATCTTTTTGTTGACTGTTTGCTTTCATTTTAGACCTTGCTTCTTTCAGAGTATGCTGTTTATCTCCGGCTGGCCACAAACCTGAATGCTCTTGCCTTAGCCTCCCAAGGGCACCATGATGACCTGCAGACTCAGGTTCTTCCTCCACAGGAGGAACATTGGTAGACAGCAGAAGCAACTCACAAGTCCTCCAGCCCTCACCTTCACCTTGACCAGAAACAAATCACTGAGCTCCTGGTGCTCTAGGTTCCCATCTGGGAAACTGAGGTAATACTTCTATGTTGCCTTATCTTATTTGGCTGGTGCAACAACCCAAAGAAGTTATGCAAATAACAATGCTAGTGAAAGTCCCGAACAACTGAACAAGGGCTATGGGAGATGTAAGGTGTGTTCCCTTACTGACGTGATAAAGGATGGTCCTGCTGATAACCAAACTAGAAAGTCATTCTGGGGTGTATCTGGATCTCATGTGCAATGATGTACCAAATGAAGATGAACTGTGATATAAAATAAAAATATTATTCAATAATGAAAAAAGATAAAGCATTGATAAAAAAAATATATAGCTAAACTTGAGGACTATTATGTCAAGGGAAAGAATTTGATCACAAAAGGCTGCATATTCTTATAATTCTACTTATATGAAATGCAGGAAATGGAAACTTAATAGAAATAAAGTAAATTAGTGGTCGCGTAAGCACAGGAGGCTTGTGTGGGAGTTTAATGCAGCATTTCTTCAGGGAGTGATGGGAACCACTTAGAATTTAATGTGGTGATGGTTGTCTGGCTGCTCTGTAGATGCACGGAAACTTATTGAATTATACATTTAAATGGCACTTGCATGGTATGTAAGTTATAGTTCAAGAAGACTAATTTTTTTTTAAAAAATCTAGATTTGTGGAATAAAATGAGAAGGAACTAAATTTTTGTTAGACAGACAGCTATCAAACCACCAACAACACTTAGAAAGCCATTAAGGCCAATTTGGGGAGGATTTTAAGCACTTTTAGGATAGCTGTACTTGACAGCTTAGTTTTCAAACGTGTCACAATACATTCAAAAATTAAGCTGCAAACATAAGTTCCCCATCAGTTACTGGCTTGAGTAAGCTACACAGCTCCTGGGTTTGGGATTGAATACAAGAAAACCATTAAGAAAAAACAGAGTTGCAGTTTGTTTTAAATGTTTATGTCATCAAAATCTAGAAATTTTTTTTATAGACTTTGATAATTTAAAGAAATTCTGTTAACATTCTGGACTCGCCCTTGGGGCCACCCTATGTCCTGATGTAAAAGCTTCCTTTAAGGAAAAGCCCCTCCCTTCTCCCTCCCCTTCTCTTCCTCCCTTCCCAGCGGTGAGGTGTGCACAGCTACAGCTCCTCCCCTCTCTCTTTCTTTCTCGCTCCCTCTTTTCTTATCTTTCTCTCTATCTTTCTATTATAATAAGCTGGGTGGTGGTGGTGGTGGTGGTGGTG
>CABHPP010137907.1:0-21923 GCA_902168425.1 Peromyscus attwateri
ACCATTTCTTAACGAGAAGCAGGCAGAGAAGTAACCAGGAGAGGGAAGCCAACTTGGGCTCCGCGGATGCGTGATCAAAGGCCAGGAGCACTCCTGCAGATGACTCCTAAGCTCTTCTGGATTTGCCTGTGCTTGTTGTTTTCATTTTTGTGTCACGAGGCTGGCAGCCACAACAAAGCAGCCATTTAATTATTCATGTGGCATTTGCCACACACTTTCTGTAGGCCAGGTACTGTGCTAGGCTCTGAGGCAAGAAGATAACGCAGACCTGACTCTGTCCTCAAGTCTCTGAAGGGGTCAGAATTGAGAGGCGAGATGAATATGTCCATACCAAGGGCTGAAGACTTGTCTACCTTGGGGAAGGGCCCAGGGGGACATGGCAAGGGGTTGGGGCAGAGTGGAAAAGTATGGGGGACTATTGCTTATATACAACAATCCTGGCAAGTACAGACTCCAGCCTGTGGGAGGGTGGAGCAATTGTGGGGAAGAGGCAGAGCCAGCTGACTCCTCAAGGCATCTGGAAATGTTCCGAAGATGGGTCATAGGTCTGGTTGTTGCCCATGAAGGAACCAATGCAACCACCTCACAGAAAGCAGATGCAGGGCCATTCTAGAGAGAGACTGAATACACACGAACAGTAGCGATGGCAGAAATGCAGGCAAAATAGAACCCTGACCACACTGTACAATCGCAATGGCAGAAATGCAGGGAAAACAGAACCCTGACCACACTGTACAATCGCAATGGCAGAAATGCATGCAAAATAGAACCCTGACCACACTGTGGAAAGTCTCCCCATTCTCCCAGGATGGATCACTGACTGCTAGAGTCTCTGAATTTTTCTCAGTTTTCCCACTTGAGACCAACCAGAGAATGTAAAATCTGCTCATCTAATGAATCTCACAAGATGTCCTCTTCTGTCTAGTCCATATACCCTTCCTCATCCCTTCCCTGGGCTCAGGGGAATCTTCCTCTCTCTCCTGCTGGCTTTTTTTTTCTGCCAGGTGCAGGTAATGGAGTCTGACTCCCTTGCTGTGGCAAGCCCTGAAGACAGCCTCTTCTCACTGAGGAGTGCTTCCTGTGTTGCCACAGTTTTGATAAAGGGTACACAGAAGCCTGTAGACAGTGCTGACACCCACGAGCAACACCATCAATGTTATTCTCTCTTGATGGAGTTGCCTGAGCAGTCCCAGCAACATGACTGAGGAGGGCCTTCCTCCATTCCAGGGTAGTGGGTACCCCAGTTAGAGATGGTCTGGGTGCTCATAAAATATATGTCCCCTAAGCCAGGGAAGGTCATCTGAAACCCCAAGTGCTGTGGAGAGTTTGAGGGGTGTCAAGTGAACTGGACAGGCAGGGTAGGGCCATTCTTCAGGCCCACACCAGCAGCTCAGAGACCCCCCAGAAACCGTGCATTGATCAAGGGGAAGGATGGGATGCCTTCCTGAGATGGAAATTAGCTTCCAGGTCAAGGATATTTCTATGCGCAGCAAGCTCGTTGGTGAGGATGGAGTTCCCGGTAAGCTGTATACTCACACTCCTAGAAGTTGAGTCCTGTTTCCCATGATTTACACTCTCCTGAAGGGCTGATTTATCATCATTTCTTCCCCTGGCAACTGTCCGCACCATTTGCCTCTTAGTTCTAGCCTCCCTGGCAGATAATTAATGAGCTCTTAATACGGCTTATGGGCACCAGAGGGAATGAAAGCACACTATTTAAAAACGCCTTCCAGGGGATCTTTTTTTTTTTTTTTTTTAAGTGAAGAATCCCTTTGTCATGAAAAAAATTATATACATTTGGCAAATGTTGCCCTTTTGAACTTGTAGACTGTTCAAAGGCAGATCAAGAAGTGTGCTTGGATCAGTCTAGAGGTTTAGGTATTCAGCATTCACTAAAAGTTTTCATGGTAGAAGACAGGGAGTAGGGTGTATTCTTTTTCTCAGCCAATTGTTATTTTCTTCCTCCCTCGTTCACTCAGAACATACCAAACACCTATGTGCCACAGGTCAAAAGTGTATTCCATGGGGATACACTGTGGGTAAGACATACATAGCCATTGTCCTTGTGGTGTTCATGGCCTGTTGGCGGAGATAGATAATGAACACATAATTATGCAGATAATGAGTTCACTACACATTTGATGAATGTTACCAAGGGACCAATGAGGAAGGATAATGAGGCCTGAGCTGGTTTTGGGGGAGGGAGAGTGGTCACGGAAGTGACAGTTAAGTTGAGCTTTTAGCATGAGGTAGAATTAACCTGAGCAAGAACGCTTTAGGAACAGAACGTGTGAAGGCGCTGAAGAAAGTAACTCAGCCTCTTTGAGAACAGAGGTAAGGAAGGATGCTGGGAGGGTGCAGTGATGAAGGCAGTGTGTTAACGACTTTATTCTTGTGATGAAATACCTGACAGAGAGTCTAAGGAAGAAGGGGTTTATTTGGCTTGTGCTCCAAGGGTCCAGTCCATCACGTTGGGGGAGGCAGGAGCAGGAGGCACCTGGTCACACTGCCTCTGTGGTCAGGGAGCAGAGAGAGGTCACACTGCCCTGTGGCTCAGCTGCCTTCCTATTTTTAAATCCAGTCTGAGATCTGAGCCCATGCCATGGTGCCACGCACACTCAGAGTGGATCTTGCCTCCGTAGTTAAACTTTTCTGGGAAAGCCCTCCTAGAGGTGTTTCCATGGTGAGTCCAAACTCAACAAAGCTGACTGTACAGACTAACCACCACACTGCAAGTTTGAGAAGGTGAGCCCACAAGATCAAGGCGATGCCATGGTGATAGTCCTTCTAGACTAAGTGCATCAAGGACATGTACCCTAACTGTATCCTAGGCACAACAATTGTGTCATTCACGAGCTTGAATCTTTACAGTTTCCCCAAGAGATCCTTATGGTCAAGCATCATGGGGACGTTTGTTTAGAGGCTTCAAGAGTATCTTTGACCCTGCACCAGCCTCAGGTCCTCCATTGGCCATACTCCTGGGGGGAGTCCCCCATGTAGGTGGAAATCAGCTCTGCAGAGGATCTTATTTGAGCTTCTTTGGTCCAAGAATCCTACCGGACTCTAGGTGGGATCTGCTGTGTCCTAGGGGTATGGCCAGCTGCTATGTGTGATCAGTGATGGGACCATGCCAACCCTGGCTTTGACAAACTTGGAGAGTGAGCTGTTCCAAAGCTTCGCAAACCCAGAAGAGTTGTTCAACCTCTCTCTAGTGGAACTAGACAAGTCAAGGGCTGCTGCTACTGTGGTGTACTTGGTGACACTTGCTGACAAGGGAGAGGACTCTGTCTTACGTTGTTATGTTCTTCCGAAGAGGGGCCAAGGGAGCTTTTGGAGTCAGACCTGACCTAGAGGTGCATGTGACTTTGCCCCCAGCTTCTCAGTTTTCCCTTCTATGTTACTTTTCGTTACTCTGACAAGAACCTAAGAAACAGCAGCTGAAAGGGAGAGAGGTGGATCTTGGATCGCTGTTTTAGACTATGACCAGATTACTCCATTTCTGTGCTTCTGTGGTGAAGCAAAACAGCACATGGAGAGGTGCAGGGGTGTAGAGATGTTCACCTCATGGCAGCCAGGAAGCTAGAAACCCTGGAGTGAGAGGAGAGAAATGGCTCAGTGGTTAAAAATATTGACTGATTTTCCAGAGGAACCGGGTTGAATTCCCAGGTCATCTGGAGTCCAATCACACCATGGAAAATATAAGTAAATAAATAAATAAACAAACAAATACTGTAGTGACCTATTTTTTTCTAGCCACCGCCCCCATCTCCTGAAGTTCCCACTGCCTCCCATAATGGCACCCCAAGACATGAGCCTGCTTCATCTTAAGGTGACAGAACCTTAATAATGGCACCCCAAGACATGAGCCTGCTTCATCTTAAGGTGACGGAGCCTTGGATGGCAAAGAGGAGCCCTGTGGTAGTGTAGGAGACAGGAAGTTCCTGGGTGGCCAATGAGTTGGTTTGTAACATGAAGCCTGAGGTAAAGGCTAAGATGGTGATGTCAACCCAACAAAAGCTTTATAAAAAGAATTTAAAATTGTATCTCTCTGCTGGGCCCATCTCCTCGGAATCACTGTGGAGATGCATGAAGAACTGCCATAAGGCTGTAGGGGCCCTGGGAGCCCAGCTGTTCAGCAGGAGCCCTGGGAGTCCAGATGTTCAGCAGGAGCCCTGTGAGCCCAGATGTTCAGCAGGAGCTCTGTGAGCCCAGATATTCAGCAGGAGCTCTGTGAGCCCAGATGTTCAGGAGGAGCCCTGTGAACCCAGATGTCCAGCTGGCTTCTGGTGTCCAAGTAATGAAGGTTGTCTTGGATACCTGAGCTGGAAGGTTCCAAGAAGACAGGTGCACGATTCTGGGTACAGGGATTAGGAAAGCAGCTCCAGGAGGCTGGACCTGGAGCTGAGAGTTCTACCCAAAGCCAGCCTGGCAGTGCTGGTCACTTCATCTTCTGTGACCTGCGTGCAGCTGCAGAGCCATTGGCAGCCCTGCTCCTTGGAGAAGAGGACTGTGGCTATGACTTGGCCCAAGTACCCAGCAAGCTCTTATGTGCCAGTGTGTTTCGGGAAGGCCTCTGCCTCTAGCTCCTCTCAGCTCCTTCCTGCAGCCTGTGATTAGGCCCCTTAATGGGTCCCATTAAGCAGCCTCGGGCAGTGCAGGCCTCGCTGGGGAGTCTGGAGTCCATAAGACTATTGGGGCTGAGAGGTTGAAGTTGTCAGGGCTGCCGGGCTTGCTTGGAAGCCCCAAGCTGGGGAGGGCATTGTTGGCAGTCCCAGGGTCCTGTCCATAAGCAGGTGGAGAGCCTCTGAGTGGCTCTAGCAGGAAGCAAAGTGGCGAATGCCTGCTGGTACCAGAAATGCCTTTTGGATTCAGTGACAGTCACAATCCTCAGAATAACGTGTGGGCCAGCAGGGAAGGGGTGGAGGTGGAACGGGCAGCTGTAGAGGCTAGGGCAACTGTTGGAAATGCTTGTGCTGCCGTGAAGTGAAGCCTTCCTAAGGGGGATGTATCAGCTGATCCTTGTGACCTCTGTTGCCGTGGGAGTGGATGCTGGCAGGTGGTTGGGGGTTCTGCTTTGTTTCAGGGACCATGAGGTTTGGGGCTTCGATGCGGGTGCCACATGAACAGTTTTAGAACTAGGGTGAAGATAGGATTCATGAATCTATTCTCCCTTTTGGTTTGGTAGCTTGTCTCTGGAGTTGGATTCATTTCACAAACTACCTTTATCCATGAAATAAAGATTGGATACCCACCATGTGCCTCGCACTGTTCTTCCAGTTGCATCAGTGAATGAGATGAAAAACCGGCTCCCAAGTTGAACAGAGAATAGTGGGCCGGAATGGGCTGAGGCCAGCCAGGCTATTCAGGACACGTGGCTGAAGAAGGCCCCTCAAAGATGGCAGAGTTGGGGTCCTGGAGGTGGGAAGGACCTAGTCCTGGGAAGGTTTGGGGAAACAAAGAGGGCAGGTGTGACAGAGATGAACCACCCTGGGTGATTGGGCCACCCTGAGTGTGGTGGAGGATGAGCAGACTACAGAACCTAGTGGGTCTGAGTAAGGGTTGAATTGCATTGGAGTGTAGTATGATGGCCCTGAAGGCTTTCCTCTGGAGGGCGATGTGATCTTACTATATGCTTAGCGGACCTCCTGGAGGTGACTCACCTGTGACAGGGAGATGGAGGCGGGAACATTTGGAGTTTGAAGCTAGTCTGGACAGCATGATGAGTCCCTGTCTCAAGAAACGAAACAAAAACAAGCCCAAACCACATGACAGTGTCCAACTAATGTCAGTGTTAGCTTCCTATGATTGTTTTAAAGGTGAAAAGCTAAGCCCCACCCATTGGCTCAGGGGCTTAGAAAACATAAATTAATTTTCTCAGTTTTAGTGGCCAGATGTTCACATCAAAGTGTCAGCTGGGTTGGTCCTTCGGGAGGCTCCAAAGGAAAGTTCCCTTTCCGTTTCTAGCAGTGGCTGGAATGGCTTGGTGTCCCACAGCTTGTGGCTGAGCCTCTCTGGTCTCTGTATCCTCCTTCATGTGGCCTCTTCTCCGTGTGTCTTCTTCACCCTCCTGTAAGAACATATGTCGTTGAATTTATGCCTTGGCTAGCATCTCAGGATCCTTACTTATGTTCACAATGATACTTCCCCCCCCAAAAGGGTCATGTTCACAAGTAAAAGATATACACATGTTTTAGCGGCCACCATTTGGCCCGTTACAGCTACTGTGTGACAAATGGAGTTGGGGGTAATACTCAGAGCAAAGTGACAGATTAATCAAGAGATCATGGACTATGGGATGTTAAGATGTATTGGGGCAGGTACGGATTCCATCTCTTCCTCCTGACTGACAGGCCACCCTAGACAGGCTTCTTGTTGCTCAGCCATGATTCTTTCTTTGGAAACATAGAGATGATAACCATTCCTATCCTATGGCATTTCAGAAGAATTGAGTGATTTTATGCTAAAGAGGGCTTGGTGTTCTCCCTAGACCAGAGTTATAACTCAGTCAATACAGCCAACTTTTGTTTATAGTATTAAGAGGACAGTGAGTCTTGTAAACTTACCTCAGGACTAGGGCCTGATCATTTTTTTTTTTTCTGTGAATTGGAGAGCAGTCACATGCGATTTGGGACCAATTGTGGGTTTGGTCTGCTGGCTGCATGGTTAGCCATAGTGGCATGGGTGGTCAGGAGGAAGGCATGGGTAAGCTAGGGTGCTAACAGAGTAAACAGATTGGGGATGGACTCACATAGGTGGGTATGGTGTGGAGCTGGGCAGCCTGAAACCCCCAGATGGGCTCTCAGACTGTGTGCTCAAGAAAGAGCCTAGAGATGGATTTCTTCTTCCTCCAAAAAAATCCCTTAGGGGCTAGCAAGTGATTGGGTGAAGTCTCTTTAGATTATTGAGCATAGTCTCTCTTACTTAAAGTCCGCTGATTGCTTGACATTAACTGCATCTACAGAATACCTCCACAGCAACATCTAGACTTGCTTAAGTGAGTAGCTGGGCCCTGCAGCCTGGGCATGCTGCTACATTGAGCCATCACTGGGGGTGACCTAGTAGTGCAGTCCACATCACAGCATGAGGTTGGTGCTTTGAGAGAAGGCAGGCCATGGAAAAAGCAACTGTGTGAACAGAGGAACTGGGCCAGAACATGAAAGGACCCTGCTGTGCCAGAACTGGGGCCTCCTGTTAGTCAGTTGACAGCTCAGGGCTCAGACCACCAGGTAGGAAGCTTATCAGCTAGCTTAGACAGCAGAACAGGTCCTGAGAGTGTGGGTGCTTAGTACATTCTTCTAGCTTCTGAGAGACCCATCTTAGAGGAAATGGAGTGTTTTGACAGGAGCTTGCCTAGGTGGTGTCCTTGATGAAACCTGGGCTCGGAGGATAGGAAGAATCAGGGCTGGGACTCAGGGGGCCATTGTGAATCATGGTCTCAGATTCCTGCCGGTCACTGTCATTATGATTCTGAGGTGATGTTGGTGGTGTAACATCCTGTACATAGATGCAGAATCCAATCTTGATCAATGGCTTACTCTAGAGGTGGGTACAGAGCGATTCTAATAAAGATTATCAGAGGAATGCTGACAGTTGGCTTCGTGTGTGTGCAGAGCTTCCTAAGAAACCCAGATAGCAAGACGGGCATAAAAAATGATCAAATATTGAAGCCAAATAAGACAAAAATCAAATCTGCTTGTCCCCAACTCTAAAGGACCATGCTGGCTGCTGGGCTCTGGCTACATGTCAGGAGCTGCTTAGTGATCGGCTTATACATTTTCATTTAATCTTCACACCAACCCACTGACATAGGTATGGCAATTCTTCCCATTGGTAGAAGAGAGATTGAAATTGGAGAGATTAGGAAACCATCCTAAGGTCATGCAGCTCCCGTGTGGTGGCTCTGGGACACAGACCTACAGCAGTCTGACTCTAGGGCTGACTTGGGCCTGCAGCTGTCTCACCTTCCAAAACCCCAGAGAGCCAACACTTTGTGAGACACACTGAAGACAACAGAAGACAGCTTTTTTGAAGAGTGATCCTAATTAGTCTTAACAATAAAAACCCGGAGTCAGATATTGAGGGTGAAAGATGAAAGATCAGAGAAGCAGAGCAGCAGCCACTAGAAACTTCTTACCTCTATGAATCCTCAGACTGAACAGGGGCTGAGATCCTGTCTCCACCCACCTTATATTCCTGTCTCCACCTTCCTAGTGCTGGGATTAAAGCTGTGCACCACCACTGCCAGGCTCTGTTTCTCTTTTAGACTGGTTCATTCTCGAGTAGCCCAGGGTGACCTTGATCTCTGATCTTCCTGCTTCTTCCTCCCAAGTGCTGGGATTAAAGGTGTGTGCCACCACTGCCTGGCCTCTATGGTTAACTAGTGGCTAGCTCTGCCCTCTGACCTCTACACCAGCTTTATTTGTTAGAGCACAAACAACATATCACACAACACTTTTTCGCTTCCATCGTGGTATGGAATAACTGGACGAACACGGAAAGAACAGCTTGAGGAGATTTTACCAGATGAGAGGGAAAGCAGAATGACTCAGTGGCTGCTTCAATTCTGACTTGTCTGCCAGGGAGACTGATCTTGCTATGGGGGAGAGTAAACTAAAGGGAAGGAAGCCAGGGCCCAGTGTAGGTGTGATGGCAGGCACCAGCACAGTTCACAGAAATGAGCTCCGGTCTCGTGGCTTACAGGGAATTCATCTTACGAATCTGTTGGAACTTTGAAACATAACATCTCTGCTGCTGGCTGCTCTGTGGGCTATAGAGATGCTACCTTTGAGCTCCCCACTCTGTCTGCTGTCTGCTCCTCCTTAAGATATCTGTAACACTCTGACAGGCAGAGCGTCCCTTTCATATGTTCAACAAGAAGCTTCAGCACCAGAAGAGGGTTCTGGACACAGAGCATATATACATACATACATACATACATACATACATATATGTATATATACATACTTATATATAATTTCTTAATAAGCTTCACATTGAAATACTTCCTTTTAAATTCTTTGCCCTCTGACTACAACCATAAAAAGAACAACACCTAGCAAAAATAGTGTGGCATGCCTAGCAAGCTCCAATAAGTGTCCATCACTCCCATGTCTCAAGTCAGGTAGAGCAAGTTGGCTCCAATGACGGTGGCTAAGCTTCCTAACACGTGTAGGGTGACATGGGCATTGACTAGTGTTGTCTGGTTTAATCAGGAGACATGGGTAGGACAGGACTTGTCGCTGGTGTCTGATCCCAGCACACTGGCATAGGCCTGGTCCAAAGTGATGGCAGAAGTACAGGATCATAGCAGGAATGAGGGGCTTGTCGGGCCTGGGCTTGGACCCAGTGTACTGCGCTTCTGTTGCATCCTTTTGGCAAAGCAAATCATAATTCAACCCAGAACTACGAGGCTGGGAGGTATATTTGGAGTCTTCCATAAGAACAGAAAAGTCATGTGGCAAGGTGCCAAGAATGTCGTTGATTTTCCCACCTGTGTGCTTGTTTGCTGAGGGTGGCCCCACGGGACATGGACAAGTTTTTTTGAACCCTCCCTCTCCCTCTGTCTGGTCTTTGCTATGGCCTTTGGGATTGTGAGGGTAGATAGTTCTGTCCTTATACTTGAGAGTCTTCTGATTCAGTGAGGACATTATCATCAATATCAGACTGTTTACTGAGCTTGGATATAAAGCTTTCATTAATGCACCAGGCTCTGATGTGGTGTGTGTGTGTGTGTGTGTGTGTGTGTGTGTGTGTGTGTGTGTGTAGAGTCTTTTACCTTGTTTGAGTCAGGGTCTCTCTTTTGTTCACTACTGTATATGCTGGGATAGCTGGTCTATGAGCTTTTGGGGTTTTCTCTGTCTCTGCTCTCATCTCACAGTGGGGACACTGGAGTTACAGACACACTTTTATGGCTGGCTTTATGTGGGTTCTGGGGGTTTGAACTCATGTTCCTCACACTTTCATGGTAAGAATTTTAGCCACTAAGCCACCTCACCAGCCCTCTGGTGTGTTCTTGACGCACACTGGGCATGACCTTTATACCAGGTGATGCTCCTTTATGTCTTTTTGGCTGACAGTAGCGGATAGTTCTCTAAAGTAGAGTGAACAACTCCTCTGAGATTTGTGCTGGCAAACATACAGCTCAGCAGTTGCTGCTCATTGTCTCATTTTTCTTAGAACTGCAAGGGAGGAGAGAGGTTCCTTGGCACGTGTGAGTGGAGCAGAGGAGGTAAGAGCGAGCTGGGGAGATGTAGCCAAGTCACTCAGTCAGCTCTCATATTTCCCCCAAAGACAGACCTGGAGAATCGCATCCCTGACTCTCCCATGTTATGGTTGTTTGATTGAAATACAATTGTCAGCAATCTTCATTTGAACTCCATAAGAACAGCAACCCCATCTGCTTTCTCTCTGTGTGCCAGACTCCTTCCTCGGAGTCACGTGATAGGCATGCTGTAAACATTTGTTGAATAGGAAGGAAGAGGTGGCTGGAGACTGGCTATATAGATTTTGAAGTTTCTGAAAGAGTAGGAAGGTTTAGAAACTTCCAGGGAGAGGCTCTGCCGTTAATGAATGGTGCAATCCCAGACTGAATTATCAAACCGGTGTCTTGTGAAGTGGAAAAGGATGTACAGACCTCTAGGAGACTGGACGGGTTCACAGGAACAGATCCTGTTAAACAAGCTTTGAATTCTTCCGTGACTGGATTACTATACTGTTGTAACAGCCTGGAGGCACTTTGCTCTTGGCTCCCAGCAAGATATCTGATGAGATATTTTATAGTCAACAGGTGGATTTCTAACCAGACACTTAATTATAAGTGAAATGCTCCTAGAATGTCAGTTTTAGGGGAGAGGAAGGGAGCTCTCTTTGCCAGAACACCCTGGGACACGGTTTTCTTTTTTATTAGTGTGCATTCAGTGACTAGCATGCAGTCATATTAGGCAAATCTGCTATAGTTACATGCATATTGAAGTTAGGTCAAAGGAACCTTCATGCTAGATATTCAAGCCAGGATTCCACACCAGGTGGACAGATCAAAATGATGGGCTGAAATGGAAGGACAAAGTTGAATAGGAATAAATTTGCAACTCTGGGTGGACATTGAAAAGCCATTTATAGAAGTAAGGGATTATCTGGCCCCTGCTGAACAGCACACAGCCAATTAGAGCCAATTCTGTGATATGTTGAATTAGAAAGCTACATGCCCAAGCTGAGTTAGTAGAAGCCTGGTGCTAAGATCAAGGGGGACGCTCGTCCCCGTGTCCTTGGACTGTATCAGACCTCGGCTATTCACTAAAATGTTTACTGAGTACTCCCTGTATCAGAGTCTGAGCCAGGCACTTTTCCAGTTAGCTACAAGGAGTTCTCTATCCTGGCTACACAGAAGGATCATGCATCCAGTGCTCAATAAATGCAGGGATCTCAAGATGGCTCACACCCTAATTTATGGTTGATTTCTAACCCCAAGCCTCTTCTTACAGGGAAGTGGGTGGATTTGATTTGCTTTCCTTCTTCAGCAGTCTTTTGAAGTTAAATTAAAGTACACTTATTTATTTAGAGACAGGGTCTCACTGTGTAGTCCTGGCTGGCCTGGAACTCACTATGTAGACCAAGCTGGCCTCGAACCCATAAAGCTCTACCTGCCTCTGCCCTCTGACTTCTGAGATTAAAGGCGTGCGCTACCCTAACCAGCTTTCAGCGTTCTTTTGATGACCAGTAGCTATCATTATGGGTCTGCCTGCTCCTATTTACCTGTCCCTTCTCATCAGGTGCTGGTGTCATTCTCTCCACTGCACAGATTCTCCCATGTTTCTGTGGGAAATGACTGGGGAGATCTCAAAATTGTATTGTCTGTGTGACTTTTAGTTCTAGAGTCCTTCTCCTGGTGTTCACGGATCAGGTGAAAGAGGTTGGCTGGCTTAAGTTGTTTGGTTACCCTTGACCAGGCTACGATTGGGTAATGGTGCCCACTGCCCTGTGTGCATGTTTGTATGTGTGCATGAGTGTTTGTGTGTGTGTGTGTGTGTGTGTGTGTGTGTGTGTGTGTATGCGCGCGCGCGCATATGTTGGGAAGAGTTATCTATAAACATCACGTCCTGTGTAAACTCCATGGAATGAATTTTCCACAGGAAAGAACAGAATTTTGTAATGAGATGCATATGGGAAACTACTAGGGATACAAATAATATTTATTGATTGATTTTAAAGATTTATTTATTTATTGTGTATACAGTATTCTGACTGCATATATGCCTGCAGGCCAGAAGAGGGCACCAGATCTCATTACAAGTGATCGTGAGCCACCATGTGATTGCTGGAAATTGAACTCGGGACCTCTGGAAGAACAGCCAGTGCTCTTAACCTCTAAGCCATCTCTCCAGTCCCAAATAATATTTATTAATTCCACTATTCCTGAAGAAATGCTGGACTGTGGGAAGAATGGAATATAAAGGAGAAGGGCCCCCCTCATTAACCAATCTGATTAGTCCCAGATTATGGGAGAAGACTGGGTGCAATTGGTTTTGGTTGATTTTTTTTTTTTTAGTTTTGATCATATATTGATCTATTTTACATGTATGTATGGGTGCATATGTGCCATGTTACACATGAGGTAGAGTACAACTTATAGGAGCGGGTTCTTTCCTTCCCCTCACGTGGGTCCAGAGATCAGACTCAGGTTGTCAAGCTCAGCAAACCCCTCTATCCATGGAGCCTCTCACTGGCCTGTTATTGGTGATTATTTTAAGATTTTTGGAAACAGGAGTGCCTTGGTTTTAGGCTGGGGTTTACTTCTGCCTTGTCTCTCTGCTTGAGGCTGGGGTATGTTTCTACAAGCTGCAAAAATATATAAAGTAGGATTTCAGCTGATTATGACAAAGCTAATACCTGGAAGAAGCCAAGGGCCTTCCAGAGGTCAAGCTGAGGCTCAAGGAGCCTTGGTGATATTTGACTTTTGATTATCAGCCATTTCCTGCTATGAGTTTCTCATGTGCTATTGTAGCTTTTCCATCGTTTATTGGGCACCATTTCCCCTTTACTAATGGAATATTTAGACAACCTTCTGTGATGACAGCTTTGCACAGCCAGAACCTCAGTTCAAGCCTCCCTGTAATTATTGTCATTAACAACATCTGACCAGGACCATCCCTGGAGGGATGAAAGTATCTTATCAGAGATACCTCTGTACTCTCTAAGAAGAGACTTAAGCATCCAAGGCCAAACGAAACAACACCTGTCTCCTAGATCAAGCAGATAGCTTTATTTCTTGTACAATTTAGGGGGAGACCCTCCTTCCTTACAGCCTTACTAATATTATAGACTCCTAACTTCTTACCTAACTACTTCTAGAGATGTAGACTGAGCACATAGATCCCCTTTCTTGATATACTAACTGATCATTAGCTCTCAATTGACCTCCTCCTTTAACCAGTCCATTTTCAGGTTGTAAAAGAAAGCCTGACAGTCACTGTCTGAGGAAAATTCTTACCTGCCTTTATGACCCCATAAGAATTCAAGCCTGGTAATTTTGCTCTGCCAGAGGATCGCTATTGCTTGGGTTTATAACTGAACAGCTCAGAGACTTGGGGAACTGAGAGGTAAAAGGAGGATTTTGACTAGAGAACTTGAGGACGAGATGGAAGATGGGGAAGAGCCAGATGGGGGAAGTACTAGATGGGTAAGAACGAGATGAGAAGAACCTAGATGAGGCAGAATTAAGATGAGAGAATTAAGATGGAACTTAGTGGGGACAGCAGATAGATATAGAGAGAATTAAACAGAAAGGAACTAGGCTTGAGTACAGAACTGAAGCTGTGTAGATAGGATTTTATCCCAAAGGAATAAAGTAGACGGACAAAGAGCTTGGTGTATTTAGATTCTTTTCCCAAAAATAATCCTTGCAGTTCATAGTTTCTCTTCTGAGCCCCTGAGAAGTATATTATTAAGGCTGGTCCAATAATAATATACAAGAGTATGTGCTCTCTGTCTCTCTTTCTCTGTTGCTTCAGTGTGTGGAAGAATATCCTGGAACCTCAAGTCCTCAGGCAAAAGGCTTAGTGCAGAATCCCCATAGCCTGGAATGAAGCCTTGAGTCTGCAGATGGGCCATAGAGGGATAGAAAGAGACAAACTTATTTCCATGCTCTGCTCTGTTGTCCCCAGGTTCACTGTGAAGGTGCCCTCAGTGCTGGGAAATGGGAACCTGCAACCCATCTCCGTCACATGGTTCATATGTTCCCTGTTAACCGAGAGAAGATGAATTCCTGGCTCTAGAGAGTCGATTGCACAGACTATTTTGCGAGCCTGGATCCCGGAGGCCCTTCCAGACCGTCACATCTTCGCCTCTTGATTACCTGGGCTGACAAGGGAACACTGGTGTATGTACCCAACTGAGTCATTAATCTTGGTGTCACCTGCTTGGCCGTGGACTTCACTCTAGGGCTGAAAGTTGTTTTGCAGAAAATTTTCAATCCTAATGATGTTTCCTGTGACTGATATTAGAATGGGTGAGTTCTGTGAAGGCCGGCAAGCCAGCCAGCCTGTGGTCGGAAGTGATTTGATATTAGAAAATTGGCCTTCAGTGAAAAGGTCACCTCAGATTAGACACAAAGTAAGTGAGCCAGCAGAGGTGCACAGTGATTATTCCTGCTCAAGCTTAGGTCCACAAATGCCATCTTTTTATGTATTTTTTTTTCTGCTTTGAGAACCTATATATCACTTTCCTTTCTATTTGTGAATGTTAAGAGTGGAAATCGACCACCGTCTCTTAAAAACCCTGAGAACCCATTACTTCCATTTTCCCAGTCCTAGGAGAAAGGTAGAGGGCCAGACACCTTAAAATCCTTCCCTTTATAGAGTTCTTAACATAGATATATAATAGCCATAGATTCACATAACTGTACAAAATATATCCACTAATATGTTACTTTATATATACACCAGAATTATATTTCATAAATACAGTACATATTTTAATATATGGTATGTTTTATCTTCCATAACTTCATGAGATAGGTATTATTATCCTTACTCTTATACATTCAGAAACAAAAGAAACTAATTTTCCTACAACTTTTGGACCAGACAGGGTATTAAGATGCATATGATGGAAACCAACTCTACTTGCTTTGAGCAGAAGTTCATTTTATCAAGGTGGTCTGGGCAGTTCACAGGAGCTCAGAGAGGTCCAGGGACACAGGAAACATAGGTCTGGGTCTGCACAGCTAGAAATAATGGCAACAGAGACTCTATTTCTCCTCCTGAAGGTCTAAACCCTTGAGAGGACCTTGTGACAGCAAGCCAGACAGAAGAGTGATGTGTCAGCAGTCTGGGGAAGGTGGGAAGGCTGAGGCTCTAGTGCCTTGATTGACAGTGCTCCATTCCAGATGTGGGATGGCCTCTCCGGGGAGCAGTCTGGAACACTTCCTGGCACTTACACATGGGAGGCTATGAAAGGACTCTATCAATACAAATGACAGATGTCCTGAGTATCATACGTCATGCAGGTAAAGTCAGATTTTGACGGCAGGTCCACTTGGTAGTAAAACTTCGTAGGTTCCTGAAGAATCCCAGTATTCCAGCTTTACATCTTCCTGGGTGAATTTGCTGATTTGGGGTCCTGTTGATCTCAGCAGGGTTCAGGCTGCCTAAAAACATATATATCTGAATGCCTTTTGTTCTTAAAGGAAATATATATTTATAAGAGGGAACAAATTGGTTTCAAACTCTGGTTTTGAAATGTAGGGAAAGTTTAAGGTTAGATTACAGTGAATCAGTGGAGTTGTCATCCAGGGGGAAAACGGTCCAGTAAAGTGATGTGGCACCGAAGAACCATGAGAGTTTGGGGCTTTTGAGAGAGTGGAACATGATGGAGCGTCTTGTGAAAACAGATCCACCGGAGCCATCTCTTGAATACTTTCCCCTTTTTTTTTCAGCCACACAGGCAATGCATAGAAATGGGTTTCCAGCCAGGTGGTGTTGGTGCGCACACCTTTAATCCCAGCACTTGGGAGGCAGAGCCAGGTGGATCTCTGTGAGTTAGAGGCCAGCCTGTTCTATAGAAGGAGTTCCAGGACAGGCACCAAAACTACACACAGAAACCCTGTCTTGAAAAAAAAACTAAAAAAAAAAAATAAAAAAAAAAAAAAAGAAAGGAAGAAATTAGTTATGGGAGGGAGGGAGGGAGGGAGGGAGGGAGGGAGGAAGGAAGAAAGAAGGAAAGAAATGGGTTTCCAAACATTAAATCTTGCAAATAATTCTCAGGCAGTCTCTGGGGAGTTCCTCCTTTTAAGAAGCCCCTACTCCTGAGTTTGGTGTAGATTCTTTTAAACTGAAAAAAAAATCTCTGTTTAACGCATAGGTTCATATCATAGAAAACACGTAGTCTCATTCAGTATGTTTCATTCAGCACTGTGTCTCAAGACTTCGTATGTGAGGACATACTGATCTATTTTGTGGGTTCATGTACCATATAATGCTTTATTATGTGATCATGACAGTCTCCTATTGATAGTCATACAGCATGTCCCTTGCCTATGCAAACAGTGTTCCTGTGAACATATGCCATGTGAATCCATGTCCTCTGAGCCTGTCTCAGGAGTGTCTGTGAAGAACTGCTCACTCCCAAGGGATACATGTTTAAGTTTTAATGGTATTGACAAATTACCCTCAAAAGTGACTCGACCAAATTCTACTCTCACTTGTAGTTTTTAGAGTAGCCATTTCACTATGCCAAGAATAGCACATGTCAAATTAGCAGGCAAGGTGATGCTCCTTTGCATGTCCCTGACCACTGGTGATGACGAACACTCTTATGTGCTCTGTAGTTTCCTTCTGATTCCTCCTAAGTCAACATCTTATTTTTCAGTTTTGGACTTCCTGAGACTAGGGAAAGTCTGTTTTGCCCCTGGCTGTATCTCTTGTGTTTTGCCCCTGTCTCCTGTGTCCATCACAGGGTAGTTGTGAAATACCCAGGTGTGATGGTTTGAATAGAAATGGCCCCATGGGTTCATAGGGAGTAGCATTATTAGGAGGTGTGGCCTTGTTGGAGGAAGTGTGTCACTGGGGGTAGGTGGTGATGTTTCAGGAACTCAAGCCAGGCCCAGTACCTCTCTTCTTGCTTCCTGACAATCCATATGTAGAATTCTCAGCTACCTCTCCAGCACCATGTCTGCCTGTGTGCCACCATGCTTCCTGCCATGATGATAATGGACTAAACCTCTGAACTGCAAGCCAGCCCCAATTAAATATTTCCTTTATAAGAGTTGCCATGGTCATGGTGTCTCTTCACAGCAATAGAAATCCTAACTAAGCCACTGTGTCAGCATTCTTGGAATGATCCAATCCACCATCACCTCTTATCTTATTCTGACTTCAAAATTTGGTCAAGACATAGTGTGAAATCTCTCCAGAAGTGAGCTTTGATGCACAGCTTTAATTCCTTCATATAAAAATCAGACCCTAGTTATTATGCTAATAGGAAGCTGTTCTAGAAGCATCCCCCCTCTTAGCAGTGAAGGGCTAAGATGGTCCTGCAGGGTGGCTATTCTAACCCTGTCTTTGTCAGACCGAGACCAGCCATTGCATTCAATAAAATCTCTGCCCTTCTGTGTGTGTGTGTGTGTGTGTGTGTGTGTGTGTGTGTGTGTGTTTTTGAGAGGTAGTTACTAACAAACATTGAAAACCTAAAGACTTCGGTTGTCTTTTCTGACATTCCTTGACAAACGGTGGAGCTAGTGACACCTCTCTAGAAAAGGCTGCTCTCTCTAGGTCACCCGACTACTTGGTTCCTAGTGACATCTGAATTTGTGCCTTCTAGTTGACAATGCAACTGGAGATAAAAAGTAAACCCATCCAAGAACTAAGGACAGCCCAACACAACACAGGTGCAGTAGGATACCAAATAGGAAATGCCAGGGGGACATCTACTAGGACTTCAAGGAAGGGAAGCCTAGGGCTGTTATAACAACCATGTTATAAGTTAGCTGGGCTTCAGAGGCCCCCAAAGCCATGCTGAGTGAGTGAGGTTATGGGATGGGAAGAGGACAGAGGTAGTGTGTTGGTGGAGGTTCAGGTGATACCGAGGGAGTTACAGGGAGTCCACGCTTTCCCTTGTTCCCAGTTCACAATGACTTAGAGCAATCTCCATTCTCTTGAATGTTCCTGAAATGAGTAATGGGTGTGGAAATCTTGGTTTGTGGTCTCCCTTTCCTCTAGAGATAGGCTCAGCACTCCTAGGAGACTCGTATAAAAGAACCTTTGGCCCCCACGTGGTGAGAACTACTGGTACAGGGAGATACTGGGATGCAGTGTCAGCTATGTGACTTGGACATAGGCTCCAGGAGATCTTAGCTTTCAAATTAATGACTCTTGACCCTGTAGGCGATGGTGAGTTCTGCATGCTGCTTCGAGGGTGATTCAAGATATACACAGGAGGTAGGAACACCTACTATCTATTGTATTTGTGTTAGGTGTCTCGCACTGCACTGATTTTAAAGGTGAGAAGAGGTGCTGGAGACATGGCTCAGTCATTAAGAGCACTCACTGCTCTGACCCATCTTCAGTTCCCATCACCAATATGGTGGCTCACGACCATCTGTCACTCCAGTCCTGGGGGACCCAGTGACCTTCTCTGTCTTCTGCAGGTACTAGACATGCACATGATGCATATCCATATATGTAGGTAAAACACTCATATGCATAAAATGAAATTCTAAAAATTAAGATGAATTTCACATAATATCGGGTGAAACATCTTAAATCACACAATCCAATGTTATTTAATACATCACAGTGCTGGGCAGCCACTGTGTTTATCGAGTTCCAAGATGTTTATACCACCAGAAAGGAAATCTGATACCCACTAAGCAGTAACTTCCTATGGTCTATGTCCTCTAGCCTGACTAGCCTGTTTTCTGCTCTATTGATTTATCAATTCTGGATGAATCATATAAATAGAATCATGTAATATGTGGTCTTTTGAATCTGCCTTTCTTATTTCTTCCCATAATGTTTTCAAGTTTCATTCGTATGTAACATGTGTCTATTATTGCTCTATAATTACTGGTCAATCTTTTATTGTATGAATAGACCATAATTTCTTATTTATTAATCAGTTATTGTACATGTTACCTATATATATCTCTGGGTTATTGTAAATTATACAGCAGTGAACATTCCTATTCAAGTATGTGAATACTTGTTTTTAATTCTTTGGGTGTGTGCCTAGGAGTGAAATTACTAGTTTGTGTGGTAATATGTGTTTAATTATCTTTCTGATAAAGGTCTTATGTAGCCCAGGCTTGTTTCCAGCTCATTATATAGTTGAGGATGACCTTGAACTTCTGATTCTTTTGCTTCCACCTCCTGAGTGCTGGGATTACAGGTGTGCACCACCATGCCCAGAAAGAGCTCTACCATCTGAGCCACATTCCAATACCACATATTTAAAATTTTAATGCTAAACTTAGTTTTATCTGTGTCTCCCTTTGCTCACCAATTCAGTAAGGAACAATTCTAATTACCTGTTAAAGATAAAAGATTTTCAGGTAAGAAAACCAAGGCCCCCAAAGTTAAATGGGTCTCAGAAGGTCATGGAGCTAATTAGTCATAGAATTGAGTTTTAAACCCATAGTTCAACCTGACCACAGCAACTCATAAAGGAAAAACATTTAATTGAGGTGGCTTACATTTTCAGAGGTTTAATCCATTATCATCATGGTGTGACATGGTGGTATACAGGCAGGTATGGTGCTGGAGAAGGAGCTGAGAGTCCTACATCTTGACCCAAAGGCAACAGGAAGTGGTCTATCTCACTGGGTGTGGCTTGAGCATATATGAGACCTCAAAGCCCGCCTCCACAGTGACATATTTCCTCCAATATGGCCATATCTACTCCAACAAAGCCACACCTCCTAATAGTGCCACTTCCTTTGGGGGCCATTTTCTTTCAAACCACCACAGTATACCTGCTCCTTCATGTTGGCAGTGATGCCTACTGGAAAGGTGAAAAGAAAAGGACCTCCAGAAATGGTGTCCACTTCCCTTTTCACGAAAGAACCCCCACTGACAAACATTAGGTGGCTTCATAGCCTTGCCACCAGGTAGAACTCTTACAGCAAGATAACTGCTCTTTCTATGAGTAGCTCTTTGAGCCAGGAAGTTAAACAACTTATTCCTTGCTGTACCAGGAGGTCACATCTCCCTGGTAATAGATGAGTAAATAGATGGAGTGGTGCAGTGGTTAGACTCTTCATAGCAATAGAGACCCTGACTAAGACACATAATCCCTCTCTAGGCTTCTCCCTCTTTGCTCCTCTTGTGGCGACTCCTTCCGTCTTTTACTGCTTCTGAGCCCTTTGACCCGGGATGCTGGTGGTTTCCACTGTTAATGAACTTTTCAGTGGCACATCGAAGCAGGAAGCTGTGCAGACATCTCAGTTTTCATTTCAGGCAGGAATTTCCTACCCCTTCTCGTGGAGGACCCATTATAGGTGGTGTTCATTAGGATTAATATCCATTGACTGGGGAAAAGTGGAATTGATCACAGATAACCACAGATGCCTGAGGAATAAGGAACAGAGTGTGTGTGTGTGTGTGTGTGTGTGTGTGTGTGTGTGTGTGTGTTGGGGGGGAGGGACTCATCACAACAGAGACCTGGCAATGCAGAAAATGAACCTGTCATATAACTATGATTGCTGGAAGTGCTAACATCACTCTGTTGTGTGTGCTGCCCCAGAGAGAGACACTGAAGAGTCTTGCTGCACTCAGATGCTCCTGTCTCCCTCTGAAGTGCTTTAGAGGGGAGAGGGCACTCCAGACATCTGAGTATGTTAATAGCAGACCAAGTATGTTAGCTATTGCAATGAAATAGTACACCTCCAAATAAGTTCTTAAATTCCCCTGATAGCTGTTGTCTCGGCAATAAAAGCTCCTGAAATGTCCCTTGGTTTTCTTTCCCATTCAGATGCATTAAGCTGGCGGGCTTACGTTCACCTCTTTGGATCATCTGCTAGGTCTCTGCCTTGGTTCCTCACTTGTTCTGGCCAACGGGAAACACTAATCGGAGACCAGAGGGAAGGGAGAGGTGGGGGTGAGTGTCCTTACATTCTTGGCTCGTTTCATCATGGGGCAGAGCTGGGTGCTGCTGAGCCTGACCAGTGTTATAAATCTGGCTGAGTTCTACTCCCTGGTGTGGCTCTTCCCTTCCTGTCCATCTTGGATCGTAGAGACTTACCTCTTAGCTAATCCTTGTCTGCCCTGCCCGCCCACCCCCACCCAAGCTTGCCCATGTTGTTGTGAAGATTTCTTGTGTTTTACTTGTCATTGTGATATAATACTTGACGGAATGACCTTAAGGGGGAGAATATTGATTTTGGCTCATGGCTTGAGGGGAGTGGTGGCATGGCTTGCTCGTATTTTGGTAGACTAGGAAGGAGAGACCTTGGGCCAGAACCAGAAGTAAGTATCATCTCAAAGTCTTCCCCCAGCTACACACTCCTACTAGTTAGGTCACCATTCTGAAAGTTCCACAACCTTTCAAGCAATGTCACCAGCTGGGAAGCAAGCATTCAAACACAGGAGCCTATGGCAGGTGTATCTGGGGGACATCTCACATCCAAACCAGAGGAGTTTTGATACACTTTCAGTTCCTTCAGGATATCTGCTTCCAGCTATGATCCTGACTAGCACAGCCATGGCTACAAGATCACAGGATGGGGCTGGAATCTAGGTCTAAACTGAACACAGAGCAATTAAAGTGTGGTACCATCATCCTGCACCTGATAGGCCCAGAGAACAGGGAGCCTGAAGGCCAAGGTGGAAATAGGGTCATAGGAACATGGAAAGGAAGTTGCTGATGACCTGGTACACCTAGTAAAAGGAGAGAGAGAGAGAGAGAGAGAGAGAGAGAGAGAGAGAGAGAGAGAG